>JBBDGP010002659.1:770000-962500 GCA_037952835.1 Lithobates septentrionalis | reverse complement strand
GAAAACCTGTTAGAGTGTGCAAAAGACTTGAGACTGGGGCGGAGGTTCACCTTCCAGCAGGACAACGACCCTAAACATACAGCCAGAGCTACAATGGAATGGTTTAGATCAAAGCATATTCATGTGTTAGAATGGCCCAGTCAAAGTCCAGACCTAAATCCAATTGAGAATCTGTGGCAAGACTTGAAAATTACTGTTCACAGACGCTCTCCATCCAATCTGACAGAGCTTGAGCTATTTTGCAAGGAAGAATGGGAAAAAAATGTCGCTCTCTAGATGTGCAAAGCTGGAAGAGACATTCCCAAAAAGACTTCCAGCTGTAATTGCAGTGAAAGGTGATTCTACAAAGTATTGACACAGGGGGGCTGAATACAAATGTACGCCACACTTTTCACATATTTATTTGTAAAAAAAAAATGAAAATCATTTATCATTTTCCTTCCACTTCACAATTATGTGCCACTTTGTGTTGGTCTATCACATAAAATCCCAATAAAGTACATTTTATGTTTTTGGTTGTAACATGACAAAATGTGGAAAATTTCAAGGGGTATGAATACTTTTTCAAGGCACTGTATACCCTGCTATGTCTATGCCCTCTGGATGGAGATGTTTGGGTCAGCAGGAAGTGACGTTATTCCCAGCAATAGTGAACGTGAGCTGTTGTGTCTGCTCTAGAACCCGCGGATCTTTTTCAAGGCTTTAGGTCACATGAGGGAGTTTTTTTTTATTTTTTTATTTATCCATGGCAAACAAGGCATTTTTTTATCTGGAGCAATGGGGTTGATTTACTAAAACTGGAGAGTGGAAAATCTGGAGCAGCTCTGCATAGAAACCAATCGGCTTCTAAATTCAGCTTGTTCAATGAAGCTTTGACAAAGAAACTTGGAAGCTGATTGGTTTCTATGCAGAGCTGCACCATATTTTGTACTCCCCAGTTTTGATAAATCAACCCAAATAATATAATTCTGTAATTTTGAGTTGTGTGTAATTGATTCATATGAAGTGTAAAATGTAATCATAGCTCTTCTTTTATTGCAGGTTTATTTCAAAAGTGGAAGAAGTCTTAAACGATTGGAAACTAATTGGAGAGTCCTCCAAGAAGACCCCAGAGAAGGTATATCTGTCATTTCACAGATGATTGTGAAACATTACATTTTTTTTATTAACTTTTTTTTTTTTTTATAGATTTAAAAAAAAAAGTGGCAGGAGCTTTTTATTTATTTATTTTTTTTGTATGCATTCTTGCAACAGTCCATTATCCACGTCTCGTAAAGCTCTGACAATCATTTATTTTACAGGGAGAGTACACTACTGGAGTGTGGGAGGAGAAAGGAGATGACCTTTCATTTGCAGACTTCAAATTTAGTATTAAGCACCACTATTTGGTACAGGAGTCAGCGGAAAAGGAGGAGACGGAAGATGGCGGAGAAGGTAAAGGGACACTTGGTGCTCTGTATGAAGTGTCTGACTAAACAGTATGAGGGGAATTTAGTAACCACTTCAGCTCCGGAAGGTTTACCCCCCCCCCCTTCATGACCAGGCCATTTTTTGCGATAAGGCACTGCGTTACTTTAACTGACAATTGCACAGTCGTGCGACGCTGTACACAAATACATTTTATGTCCTTTTTTCCCCCACAAATAGAGCTTTCTTGGTGGTAATTGATCACCTCTGCGGTTTTTGTTTTTTGCACTATAAACAAAAAAAGACCGACCATTTTGAAAAAAGAACAATACTTTTTACTTTCTACTATAAAACATACCCAATTAAAAAAAATGTAAAAAAAATCTAATTTCTTAATAAATTTAGGCCAATATGTATTCTGCTACATATTTTTGGTAAAAAAAAATCCCAATAAGCGTATATTTATTGGTTTTCGCAATCTACAAACTATGGGATATATTTTTGGAATTTGTATTTATTTATTTCTAACTAGTAATGGCAGCGATCAGCGACTTATAGCGGGACTGCGATATTGTGGCGGATTACTGACACTTTTGAAATTTTTTGGGGACCAGTGACACTAATACTGTGATGAGTGCTACAAAATATGCACGGTCACTGTACTAATGACACTGGCAGGGAAGGGGGTTGACATCAGGGGCGATCAAAGGGTTAATTGTGCCCCTAGGGAATGCTTCCTTACTGTGGGAGCAGGAGGTGCTTTTACTGTGACAAGGCAGAGATCCCTGTTCCTGCTTAATGGAAACACAAGATCTCTACCTTCCCTTGTCGCAGAACGGCGATCTGCCTTGTTTACATAGGCAGATCGCCGTTCTGCCTGTCTCCCGAATGATTGCCGGGCGCCGGCGGACATCGCGTCTGCCGGACCCGCTGATTGGCTCCCGCTGTGGAGTATGCGCCCCAGAGCCGGAAGTGCAGAATTGCGTACAGGTATGCGATTCTACGCAGAGGAGCCACCCTGCCGCAGTAAATGTACGTGAGGCAGTCTGCATCTGGTTAAGACTGGAGCAGCTAGCATTGCAACCAATCAGATTCTTTCTTTCATTTTTAAAGCTTATTTGAAGCTGATTGGTTACTAGGTGCAGCCGCTCCAGATTCTGCCTGCTTGAGTTTGTCAATTTTTCCCTTTTTGTGTTTCCCTGCTAGAAAGCAAACAATCATTGTCACCCATGTGTCCTACTGGTTACTCAAAGTCGGTTTTTGTTTCCGAATTGATCAACACAATTCAGCAACAACAGTGTAGTGTGATTGCCTGTCTGACTGGATATAATATGAATGGATTATTTATGTAGCCTTACACTGCATTGTTGTTAAAGTCCATCTCCAGGCAAAAATTACCGCCTTTAACTGATCACTGGCATTACAAAAAATAAAATCGAAATGCCCTTTTTCTCACCTAAAGCCACGCTCGTGGCGCTCCAATCCAGAGTATCTTCTCATATTCTGTTTACAGGAGACAGGGTTTTTCTTTGGGTGCCCACGTCACTGCCTGCATGACATGGACACTTCCTATTGGCGGTAGGTTTCGCTCACAATACAGAAAGAGTCAGCAGCTGTGACATCAGCACAAGGGTGGCTGGCTGACGCAGGCACATTTACATTGCTGTATTAGCAGTCCCCCGTACCCAGAAATGACACTAGAGGCAGACCCGGATGGTGAAAATTCAGAATGAACCCCCTATGCCCACTGCTATACATCCTTTCTAGCAAACTGCAAAAAAAAAAAAAACTGGGATTTTTAGCTCAAATATATTGCAAAACATGCTTAAGCTGTCCAACTCCATCAAATTAATCCCTCAATGGCCAATCCCTACTCAGCTCTGCAAAATGCAAATGCTACAGTGGATATAATTCCAAAATGAGGCAGATACACAAGTTGTAGGAGGCAAAATTTAATGGGGAATCCGCGCATCGGAAATAAGTAAAAACAAAGTGTTGGACTGCTGCCCCCACACACGCAATCTCCACCGAAGTGGAGCAAGCGGAGAATGAATGTAAAATAAAGAGTGGGTGTGGCTAGTGCTCTATATCATGGAAGGTAAAAAAAATAAAAATATAAAATCAAAAATAAAAATAAATGATAAAGAAAATCAATCATATGTAATAACATGTGACGTGCAGCTGTGATAATAATTACATAAACCTTAAAATGGTGTCATTATAATTACACATTAATGATGTACTTGGTAATAATCATTCATTAATAATATACTGGTTAAACCAACCGTGATTCGTGCTCAGTGCAGCATAAGTGAAGATCAACAGTCTATGTGAAATCCTTGGTGTTTCCCTTTAAAACAAGGCAGGCATATCCAACTTGTAACTGCTACTATTTTTATGGTGGTGACCGGATGCTTGTGTCTCGCGCTGTGATCGTGCAGACACTCACCAGCTTCCTAGCGTGCAGTCACAGTATGTGCCACTGTGCGGCAGTCCTTGGTGTATTCAGGATCGGGATACCATTTGAGCATGAAGGAAAGAGGAGATTCCCATGGTGTAAAACCATAAGTACTTTTATTTACATTTGATGACAAGCTGGTACTCACATTATGGTAGTTTCAAACAAGCAATGAAATGTCATCCGAGAAGCGTCAGGTTCAAAGTCTGTGTTCGCTGGGAGATGGTGCAAGGCGTCAGAATTAGGCCACGCCCTATGCGCGTTTCGTCAGAGGACGTCTACGGGAGCGTGACCCTTGCGTCATCTCCCCTCCCTCTTTATACTGTGCGGTGTGTAATGTATTTGTGTTCCACAATACTCCAGCGGCCATTTTGCCTGAGATGTTACAGACCGAAGTCCGCGGCCATTTTCCCTGTGATTTTTACGTGAAATGACCAGGATTTAGGCAGACCGAAGCCCGCGGCCAATTTGTCTAGAGAAACCTCTTTATAATGGGCCGTGGAGTGACACCATACGAACAAGTGTGCCATTTGTGTTTGTGTCACCAGTAATCCAATCACAGTGAATGTATTACACTAATTTGTGACTAAGTACTACTGTCTACTCCGCACAGTATACCCGGATACCTTTAATAGCCTGACGATATGTACACCGATATACACAACTAATAAAATATAAAATAAAACCATATATATTTAACGTATTAAAATACGTAAAAACTATAGACATAAAAGACAGGAAAGAGGGAGATTAAAAAAAGGGGGATAAAATTAAATTATGTATAATGTGTAAAAGACCTTATTCTGGGAGTGGATAATATTAAAAATCTGTGTTCTGTAATCTGTGTTTAAATACTCCGTGCTTTACAGATAGAGGAGAGGGGATCAAATATTAAAATTAAAAACTAAGAAAACCTTTATTGTATAAACGCGGAAAAGTTATTGTGTGATTTGTGAAAGTCTATATTTGGGGGGTGGGTGGTATTAAAAATTCATGGAGCCCTGCATTCTGTGGTTTGTGTTTTTAATGTTTCATCGATTTCAGATAAAAAGGAGGGGATCAAATATTGAAAAACCTCTGTAATGTGCATGGGGAAAAAAGGAGTGTATATCCCAATATGATGATACTATAGACACGTACTATTTTGAAATGGACTTTTTTTTATAACAACGCTAAAAATCTGTATTTTAAGTGTATAGAAAAATGGGGAGTCTGTATCCTGTAGTTGGAAACTAATATTTCTAAGAGCAAGTGATATGTTTATTCTAGTAGTTGGTAAGAAACAGTTAAGGTCGACATCTATATTCATTCCTGTTGGTTGGAGTGTATCCAGCTGGAAAATCCATCTGGTTTCGTTTTGTGACACTTTTACCTTTTTTATTGTAAAGAAAAAAGGAAGGACCTCACACTATTGAAGGAAAAAGTAAAAAATATGGACAGAAATAGGTTAATAGAAGGTATACAGAACCCCCACAAACAAGAAAGAAATAAACAACTGGGCTTTGCCTTTCTAACAGGATACAATAGACAATACAAAACTATGGAATCTATTGTTAAGAAGTATTGGCCTATTTTACAATCGGATCAAGTTTTAAAAACCGTATTGCCAAAGAAACCTATCTTCATTTATAGGAAGGCCTCAACTCTTAGAAACAAACTAGTGCACAATGCCCTTGACCCCCCGAAACAAATTAAAATAGGCAACAACCTAAAAGGCTTTTACAAATGCGGGAAATGTCTGCCATGCAGAGTGAGCAAAAAGACAAACAAAAAGATAACTAAGTTCAAGTCGACATCGAATGGAAATGAATACACCATTAGGGATCTAATCACGTGCAACAACACGCACGTCACCTATGTATTAGAATGTCCGTGTCGTAAACAGTACGTGGGACGCACAACTAGAAAACTACACACAAGAATCGGGGAACACATTACAAAGATAAAGAATGGTTTCAAGAAACATAGTGTATCCAGACACTTTAGAGAGCACCACAACAGAGACCCCAAGGGTATGATCTTTTATGCCATTGACAAAATCAAGGGACACTGGAGGGGTGACAATAAAAAAGTAAGTGTCACAAAACGAAACCAGATGGATTTTCCAGCTGGATACACTCCAAGCAACAGGAATGAATATAGATGTCGACCTTAACTGTTTTCTTACCAACTACTAGAATAAACATATCACTTGCTCTTAGAAATATTAGTTTCCAACTAGGATACAGACTCCCCATTTTTCCATACACCTAAAATACGGATTTTTAGTGTTGTTATAAAAACAAGTCCATTTTAAAATAGTACGTGTCTATAGTATCATCATATTGGGATATACACTCCTTTTTTCCCCATGCACATTACAGAGGTTTTTCAATATTTGATCCCCTCCTTTTTATCTGAAATCAATGAAACATTAAAACACAAACCACAGAATGCAGGGCTCCATGAATTTTTAATACCACCCACCCCCCAAACATAGACTTTCACAAATCACACAATAACCTTTCCACGTTTATACAATAAAGGTTTTCTTAGTTTTTAATTTTAATATTTGATCCCCTCTCCTCTATCTGTAAAGCACGGAGTATTTAAACACAGATTACAGAACACAGATTTTTAATATTATCCACTCCCAGAATAAGGTCTTTTACACATTATACATAATTTAATTTTATCTCCCTCTTTCCTGTCTTTTATGTCTATAGTTTTTACGTATTTTAATACATTAAATATATATGGTTTTATTTTATTAGTTGCGTATATCGGTGTACATATCGTCAGGCTATTAAAGGTATCCGGGTATACTGTGCGGAGTAGACAGTAGTACTTAGTCACAAATTAGTGTAATACATTCACTGTGATTGGATTACTGGTGACACAAACACAAATGGCACACTTGTTCGTATGGTGTCTCTCCACGGCCCATTATAAAGAGGTTTCTCTAGACAAATTGGCCGCGGGCTTCGGTCTGCCTAAATCCTGGTCATTTCACGTAAAAATCACAGGGAAAATGGCCGCGAACTTCGGTCTGTAACATCTCAGGCAAAATGGCCGCTGGAGTATTGTGGAACGCAAACACATTACACACCGCACAGTATAAAAGGGAGGGGAGATGACGCAAGGGTCACGCTCCCGTAGACGTCGTCTGACGAAACGCGCATAGGGCGTGGCCTAATTCTGACGCCTTGCACCATCTCCCAGCGAACACAGACTTTGAACCTGTCGCTTCTCGGATGACATTTCATTACTTGTTTGAAACTACCATAATGTGAGTACCAGCTTGTCATCAAATGTAAATAAAAGTACTTATGGTTTTACACTATGGGAATCTCCTCTTTCCTTCATGCTCAAATGGTATCCCGATCCTGAATACACCAAGGACTGCCGCACAGTGGCACATACTGTGACTGCACGCTACCCCTGCAGGAAGCTGGTGAGTGTCTGCACGATCACAGCGCGAGACACAAGCACCCGGTCACCACCATAAAAATAGTAGCAGTTACAAGTTGGATATGCCTGCCTTGTTTTAAAGGGAAACACCAAGGATTTCACATAGCCTGTTGATCTTCACTTATGCTGCACTGAGCACGAATCACGGCTGGTTTAACCAGTATATTATTAATGAATGATTATTACCAAGTACATCATTAATGTGTAATTATAATGACACCATTTTAAGGTTTATGTAATTATTATCACAGCTGCACGTCACGTGTTATTACATATGATTGATTTTCTTTATTATTTATTTTCATTTTTGATTTTATATTTTTATTTTTTTACTTTCCATGATATAGAGCACTAGTCACTTTAATACTTTCTCCTCGTTCACAGTTAACCACTGAGCAGTTTTTTCTTTGATAATAGTATTACAGGACAGCGCCACACCCACTCTTTATTTTACATTCACAAGTTGTAGGAGAGCTACAAGGTTCAGGTCTGGTCACTGATCTGCAATGCAATAGAAGATAAATCTCTGCTCAAATCCCAGTAGCTGCTACATCTATGTAATCTATCAGGTGCTAAAAGTGTGTGAACACATGTTAACACTAAAAATTCTGGATGAACCCTCTGCACACTGCTCTACACCCTTTCTAGCAAACTACAAACAAAATTTGGATTTTTAGTTCACATATATTACAAAACATTTTTAAACTGGCCAGCTACCTCAAATTATTCCTCTGTGGCCAGTCCCTACTCTGCTCTGCAAAATACAAATGCTTCGGTGGATATAATGCCAATTTGGGGTAGATAGACACAAGTTGAAGGAGAGCTACAAGCACCTAAATGGTCGACATGTCAGCAGGAGGCAGAGAAACAGCAGTACACCAATCTTGCCAGTGGTTAGCTGTGCATGGGGGCATGTCATCAGAAGTCTGATCATTGGAGCACAGACAGTCTGTGCTCCCAAGTAGATTGCAAAGAAGAAACCTGACAAAGCTGGGGTGGGTGAATGTGCTTCCATACCTGGTTTGGTCAGTTTGAAATAGGAATGCAGAGGGGCTTTCAGGATCACTAGGTATGTCACACAAAGTAAGCAATGCAAAGAGAACAGGATACTTTCACATACAAGTAAATTGTATCACAGACCCATATCGGGAATATGAAATGTTGGGCTTTATGCTAACATATATTTTAAAAGAAAAAAGTGGGGAAAAGACTGCGCTACAAGTGAGAAGAAAAAAAAAAATCTAATAATGGAAAGATAATGAAGCTGCTAACACTCAAACAAAGTTCAATGTGAATGGTAGATCAAAAAAGGTGTAGCGCTAATATACATACATAACACAGTGTAGTGTATGTGCTATAAATGTGATGTGTAAAACCAAATCTGGTATTAAGGACAAAAATAGCTGTGCTGGATACACAGTGTGTGAATATCAATGAATGAACTATATTAAACAACACTCCACAAAAATGTGAGAAATGAAAACTCTTTCAATAGTGGCATAGGTGTGCGCAGCCTATTGTAATAGGGTGTGCACCTCAAAGCTCCAACACATATGCCTTTGTGACATATTAACCAGCCTCTTCCCCACTCGTCATCCTAAAACAATGGGGGGGAGCAGGTGAGCACACAGGGGGACCTGGGCAGCAGAAAGAAAAGGAACTGGGACAAGAGTGGTGGCATACATTGGTACCAATCCCCTGCATTTTCCTCCTGTGGCAGCTGAATATCAGCGAGAGGAAGAGGAGAAGCCTACTTTCAGCTGCTGCAGAAGAAAATACAGATCGGTCCCTTAATTTCCACTCCAGCTGCCTATCCTGTCCAGATTCTGGGGGTCGGCAAGAAAGGATCGCGGCTTACCTGTCACCTGCCCACAATTGATGGGTTGCCAACTCCAGGATTAGGGTGTGCCCAGGCACACCTGGCACACCCCTTGCGCACGCCTATGAATAGTGGTGATGTCCAGCCAGTACGGATAAGGATAGATTGTCTGTAGTCACTATCATCAAGACTTCAAGGTAAGTGAATAAATACTCTTACTGACTGAGATGGACACACATGTCGTACGACAGTGAGTCAAATGGGCTCAGGATCCTATGCGACCTTGGAGTTGCACACAGGAAGAGGTCAGGCAAAAAAAAGACTCCGGATGGTGCAGGTCAAACCAGATGGTTTATTGAAATATGTCATGAATAAACAGTGACATGGTAAAAGGTGATCACAAACATTATCAAAAAAGATTAAAAGCAATGTGGGATACAGGTAATGCTAGCCCTGGTTTATTTCAATAAACCATCTGTTTTGACCTGCACCATCCGGAGTCTTCCTTTTTCTTTTTCCATATGCTCGGTCCCTGGAACTAAAGAGGAATCCTACCTGGGCAATACTTTCTTGGACCACAGACCATCTGTGGAGTTCGGAAATCGGGAGCTGAGGAGATTGCATTGGACTACCCTGACCTCTTCCTATGTGCAACTCCAAGGTCTCATAGGATCCTGAGCCCATTTGACTCACTGTCGTACGACATGTGTGTCCATTTCAGTCGGTAAGAGTATACATTCACTTACCTTGAAGTCTTGATGATAGTGACTACAGACAATGTATCCTTATCCGTACTGGTTGGACATCACCACTATTGAAAGAGTTTTCATTTACAACATATATTTTAAGCCTCTCATTCTGCAGTTTCGTCTTTTACTATTTTTGAAAAGCAGAAGGTTTGCTTGCCCAGTGACACACTCTATACTATAATGTAATCCTAATTGTTTTTAAAACTGATTTCCTTTTTCTAGATTCCCTTCCTGTGTCCATGCAAGATCTGCTGTGTACAAACAATGACTTCCCTGCAATTGCTCATTGTCTGGTTCGATGGTACGTACTTTCACATAGTGGAATAACACGATGCAATAAAGGTTGCGTTTAGGGTCGCACCGATACTGTTTTTTTTTTATCGGCGAGTATGGGTACTGATACTTTCAGTCAAGTACTCAGCGATATCAAATACTGATACTTTGCGGTGCATTTTGCGTAAATACAAAAAAAGAATTGGTGCAAATTGCACTGCAAAGAATCGCATGCGATTTAAACAGGAGTGTGGTGCAATTCTTGTCTGCATCGCATGCGATTTGCCCCATGTCTTCTGTGTGTGTGTAGAAAAGGAAAAACGCCATCTAGTGGGCAGTTTAAAAAATGGTAGAACTCACAGTACATGTCTGACCACATGCAAAATAATCTACATAGGTGTCACAGACGATAGCAAATCAGGGCTGCTGGAGGAGAAGTTGCGGGACCCCTGTGGGTATAGAGCAAAAGTGATGTCCGCTTGGGGGTAGGACCGCCTCTACATCTCCAGCCCTGTGAACACCACCAGCGGCCGTAATTTGCTTCTCTCACAGTGGACCGGGACCCCTATGTAGATATGTGCTGTTAGTGCTAACATTTTTTAAACTGGCCACTAGATGGCGCTTTTCCCTTTCTTTACACACACACACAGGTGCGGTGGGGGAAATCGCATTTGCGCCCATTCATTTTGTATAGACGGAAATCGCACCGCAAAGTTTTGGTATCAGGAGCATTTGGGTGAGTACCGATACTCGCGCAAATGCTTGGTTTCGATATCTGTGCATCCCTAGTTGCGATACCTTGGCTGCATAAAATCTGCACATCACTTAAATCTTAGTACGTAGTATAATATGCATTTATTATGTATTATCTATTATTAATAATATTATTATTATTATTATTATTATTATTATATATTGTAATATATAATAGGATATTGTATATGTAATAGGATAAATATAAGCCTTGTAGGTCTTTAATGCTTATTTGAAGTAAATCTTTCCGGGATTGATCTACTGAAAATTCTGTTTGCCGGGCTGACCTGCTGACCGCTGGCTTCAACAATTTGAGTCCATGGATCAGTAAAAACTTGGATTGCGAGTAACTTGGTCTGCGAGTGTTTTACATGACGGGCAATTTTTAATTTGATAAAAGTGCGAGGTCGTGCAATACGAGTAGCATGACGTCACAACTGAGTCTTAAAGAGAAGAGAAATCCCATTTTAGTCATTGAAGGCATTACTGAAGTTGCTTCGATTTTGGAAAATTTACTACTGTACTACTTCAGGGCGACTTCTATCTGACTTGTGCCCATAGACTTTAGGGAGGGTTTGTGGAAAAAAATGCTTATGCTCAAAAAAAGCTCAAAGAAGCTCAATAAAAAAAGAGGACAAAAAAAGCACAAGCTTTTTTAAGCTGAAATAAAAGCTCAAATGCCTGCAAGTCCCGGTTCACAGTGGTGCGATGTGGTAAACCCTGCGATTCCTGTGGGGGTTTCCTTATCACACCTGAATCATACACTGGTTCACACTGATTTTTTTTGATCCGACATTACAGGAAGATTCCCCAGGCATTCCCTGAAGTTGCCTCGAAGTCGCATTGCTAAAATGGTTGTGGAACGAATCATCTGAGTTTCCATTATTTCTTATGGGGAAATTCGCTTTGATATACAAGCGCTTTGGTTTACAAGCACGTTTCCGGAACTAATTATGCTCGCAATCCAAGGTTTTACTGTACTTTATTTTGGTTCAGTGACTCAAATATTGAAGCAAGAAAGCCAGGCAACTAGCATTTTTAGAAGCACCAGCCATGACAGCCTCAGTTTTTCTCTTATGACCTTGTAACCGGTGAAATGTAGTTTTACTGAAACTTTACGAAAGACTCCTAGAACAAACAGCGAGTCACTGTAAGTTTACATGTCTAGCCTTCTGCAGTGTAAAGATCGCCATCTAGTGATTGAAGCTTTGTGCTACAAGTAGGGGTGATAAGAAAGTAATGTTCAGATGCAAATTTCTGAAACCCTCTCACCAACCTAAAAAATAACAGATAAAAGCATAAAAGTCAAGTATTTAAAATGCTTACGTGCATTTATTTGCCTTAGAATTTGCCTGACATTGTGACCGCTCAATAGAGAGTCAATCTCTAACACAGCCCCCGCTTTTAATTTCACTCCCTTCTGTGA
Organism: Lithobates septentrionalis; assembly: GCA_037952835.1. Lineage (NCBI taxonomy): Eukaryota > Metazoa > Chordata > Amphibia > Anura > Ranidae > Lithobates > Lithobates septentrionalis. The sequence goes on along the minus strand of JBBDGP010002659.1, from coordinate 950,165 downwards.
GTGTGTTATTACTGTCTCTGCTGGCCCAGCTCCTCCTCCCTCCCCTTACCTCTTTATATTTATAATGGCTTCCCATCGCACAACGAATACAATTCAAAATACGAACCATAACACACAAAGCCTTTTACAACTCTGCCCACACAAACTGTCCTCTCCGCTCCTCCCAAGACCCTCTGCTCTCTAGCTCCCTTGTTTCCTGATCCCATGCTTGTCTCCAGAACTTCTCCAGAGCCTCTCCCAACCTCTGGAACTCACTACCCCAATCTGTCCGGTTATCTCTTACTTTTAGGCGATCCTTAAAAACTCATCTCTTTAGGGAGGCCTATCCTGCCTCCAACTAACTGAATCTTCTACTTCCCTCATAAGTTCTTCCCCCGCACAGTTACTACTTTTTGTTTCACCAGCCCCTCCATATTAGACTGTAAGGTCGCAGGTGCAGGGCCCTCCTAACCCTCTTGTATTGAATTGTATTGTTGCTGTATTGTCTCCCTTTATATTGTAAAGTGCTGTGCAAACCGTTGGTGCTGTATAATAATAATGGTATTATCTTTTATGTAGCTGCCAGAGGAGGGGCACAGGGAAATACTATAGAGCAGTTATTTTCAACCAGGGTTCTTCCAAAGGTTGCTGGTGGGGGGGTTCCTTGAGCTGTGGCTGATTGACCTTCTACTTGATGGTGCCTGCATAGTTCCAGTGCCCACGACCACTTGGAGAAGCCAGAAGTGTGTCACCAATGATTTCTTTTGGCCTTCTGTAGGGTGACATTCTGAACACCATTGTAAGTTTTCCTTTTTTCTCACTGACCATCAATGTAAGGGGCATTCTCATTGACCGCAATGTATTTGTTTTAGTAAGGGTTCTCTGATCCCTTAAAACTGAAGTAAACCCATCGATTTTATAGTTTCAAAAAACAGTTACTTTCCTGGCATGCCAGAAATACTGTCATGTTGGTTGTGCTCTCAACCAAACTGTCAAACCATCCAATGGCTGGTGTCATAACTGATTACATGTGCAGCACCATGGCAGTTGAAGATTAAACGGAGACCAAGATGGCAGCTTTCTTGGCTGAAAATGATAGCACGGTTTACTTACACTTTGAAGGCTTAGTTTACTAAGGCCCCTTTCACGCTGGGGCGGTTTGCAGGCGCTATTGCGCTAAAAATAGCGCCTGCAAACCGTCCCGAAACAGCCGCTTCTGTGTCTCCAGCGTGAAAGCCCCGAGGGCTTCACACTGGAGCAGTGCACTAGCAGGACGGAAAAAAAAAGTCCTGCTAGCAGCATCTTCGGAGCTGTGAAGGAGCGGTGTATACACCGCTCCTTCACTGCTCCTGGCCATTGAAATCAATGAGGCAGCGCAGCAATACCGTTAGCAAAGCGCCTCTGCAGAGGCGCTTTGCGGGAGTTTTTAACCCTTTCTCGAATACCGAAGGTACCGACTTCACCGCCGACGCTGCTCCCGCCCTGTGTGAAAGGGGCCTTAAAGAAAGCTGCCTATAAACTGCAGATCAGGGGTGTCTGTAGATGAAAACAAACTGCAGCTTTGACCAGAGTCGAATAGTGTCCTTGCTATAGGCCATTTACAGTGGGTAAAGAAAAGAATCACGTCCCTTTTTAAAATAATCACATTTTGTTGTTTTGCAGACAAATGAAGACCGATACAATTATTGTTTTATCCAGCTGTATTTACTCAATGCAACTTTAAAACACCAACATGTCAAAATAATAAAAGAAAAAAAAATTCAAAAACCAGAATTGCTGAGTTGAAAAAAGGATCACCTCTCTCCTAAAAATGACTTGTAAACTCAATCAGGTGCAGTGAATCACCTTCTCAATGTCACCCAAAGGCATTTGTCTTTCAGCTGTGATCAGCTGTGGTCATTTTGATCAGCTCAGCAAGAAAATAAATTTCCTGGAGCATTTCAGTCCCTGGTAGTGCAGCTGCAGCAAACAACTATGGGTGGCAAGGCACTGTCACCAGGCTCTCCGGGATAAAGTTGTGGACGGGCACAAGTCAGGAGATGGATACAAAAACATTTCAAAAGCTTTATCAATGCCTAGAAGCACAGTGAAGTCTATTATTAAGAAGTGGAAGGTATTTGGTACAACACAGACCCTTCTTGGAGAAGGACGTCGCTCCAAACTGGATGAAAGAGCCCGGAGGAAACTGGTCAGAGAGACTACCAAGAGGCCTACAGAAACTCTCAAGTAGTTGCAGGAATTTATGACAAAGAGTGGTCATTGTGTGCATGTGACACCAATATCACAAATTCTCCACAAATGTGGCTTGTATGGGAGGGTTGCAAGAAAAAAGCCACTCCTCTAGATATACAGTCACCACTGAGCTTTGCCAAAACGCACCTTGGAAGATTCTGAGGCCACATGGAAAAAGGTGTTGTGGTCAGATGGGACTAAAATGGAATTATTTGGCCTCAACACTAAACAATATGCCTGGCAGAAATCCAATGCAGCTCACCATCCAAATTCCATTGCTACAGTAAAGCATGGCGGTGGTAATATCCTGTTATGGGGGGTGGTAATATCCTGTTATGGGGGTGTTTCTCTGCAGCAGGGACTTTTCAGGATAGAAAGCATAATGGATGGGGGGAAATATTGTCAAATTCTTGAGAAAAATCTGCTGCCCTCTGTCAAAGTTGTCAATGGGAAGAAGGTTTACCTTCCAACATGACAATGACTCAAAGTACACATCAAAAGGTTGAAGAAGAAAAAGGGGAATGTCCTTGCATGGCTTAGTCAGAGCCCAGACCTAAACCCCATTGAAAATCTGGGGAATCACTTGAAGACTGCAGTCCACAAAGGGTCACCATCAAATTGAACTGAACTTAAGCAGTTTTGAAAAGAAGAGTGGGCAAATATTACAAAGTATAGATGTGCAAAGTTAGTAGAGACATATCCCAACAGACTAAAGGCTGTAATTAAAGCAAAAGGCGGTTCGACAAAATACTGACACAAAAGTGTGATCCTTTATCCAATGCAATTATTCTGTTTTTGAATTATTATTTTTTCTGACATGTTGGTGTTATATCTTTCACTTGGAATGTTATAAGTTGCACTGAGTAAATAGAGCTGGATAAAAAAAAACTGTCTTCATTTCAGGCTACAAAAGAAGCCATATGTGATTTATTTTAAAGGGGGTGATTCTTTTTCTATACCCACTGTATTTACTTTTATGTAGCCTGACTGAAAAACTCAGAGATGGCATCATTCTGCCTAATAGGATGTTGCTGAGACATGGCCATTGTTTACCTTCCCCATTGAAGCGCAAGCTTTTTCTCTGATTCAAATCCCCACGCATGCACTTTTTCTCCCATGATGCAGCAGCTCTGAGCTCAATGTTTGAGAGCCCTCACTCTTATGATGGTGGAGGTGAACAGTAACCGTGAGCGAGTCTTAGTTACAGCCTAGCAACAAGGCAGGATCTCTGCTATCTTTAGATTTTCTGTCAGGTTTAATAATTATTATTTAATTTTTTTTTTTTTTTAAAGGGTCTTTTTAAGATGTCTCACTCAATGTTTATTTCAGGGCCGATCTGCTTCATGTTAAGACCACTGTCATCCAAAATGAGTGTTAAAGTAAAAGTTCACCTTGATACTAAAATCTCTAAATTTCCAGGCATCCACAATCTAAGGCTAACCTATCTAACCATGTAAAGAAGAACTCGCTATACATAGCTTTTCTGAAGCTGCTCCGGTCCCACGCTGAGCTGTCATCGGCGGCTTCGCTGAGGAGGTGTGAGCAGGAAGGCAGCCGACAACAGAAGCCTCATAGTAATTCTGTGGGTGACGTCACTTTCCATTAATTTCCCAGCCGTTGTCCGCTGTCTCTTCTGCAGAGCTTCTACCGCTGGTGACCGGACCGAATCAACTTCAGAAAAGGTAAGTATAGCAATTTCTTTACAGGGCTGGATAGGTTAGTCTTAGATTGTGGATGCCAGTAGATTTTGAGATTTTAGCATTGGGGTTATCTTCCACTTTAAGTACAAAAATAAAAAGCAAGTTTTTTTTTTTTGTTTTGTTTTGTTTCAGAGAGCCTTGTAGGCATTTCAGACTGAAATCGGGGGTCACAATCTCCAGATTCTATCTGACAAAATCCCTACAGTTGCGTACCTCAACAAACAGGGAGGTACAAGGAGTCGGATACTTCAATCTATCGCCCAGAAAATTTTATCATGGGCAGAAGCGAATCTAGCCTCAATTATAGCAGTGCAACGGAGGGGGACACAAAGCTGTCTGGCAGTTTATCTCAGCCGCTTCCGGGTATGTCGAGACAATTGGTCCCTTCATCCCGAAATCTTTGCGGGTCTCACCGACAGATGGGGATGTCCCAAAGCGGACCTGTTCGCAGATCAGAACAATCGCAAGACAGAGAAGTCCTTTTCTCTGAACCCAGCGGATAGATCATTGGGGATCAACGCTCTGGCGAATCCGTGGCAATTCGGGCCTCTGTTACGCCTTCCCGCTGATCATGCTAATTCCGAAAGTTTCTTCTAGAAGAAACAGATCTTATCCTAATAGCCCCTTTCTGGCCCAAGAGGCCATGGTTTTCCCTGTTACAGATTTTGGTCTCAGAGCCTCCACTGAGTCTTCCAAAGAAAGAAGACTTATTATCACAGGGTCCAGTGTCGCATCCACAGGTGGTTTCCTTAGGCTTAATGGCCTGGTATCTGAAGAAAAGATACATAGCGCCCAGGGGTTCTCTGACAAAGTAGTCAAGACCCTGATAATTTGCAGAAAACCAGTCACTAGAGCCATATATTCCAAGGTTTGGAAGAAATTTAACTCATGGTTATCTGAAAATGAAAGATTAACTCCTGATGTTCGTTCAATTTTTGGAATTTTTTCAAGAGGGTGTCGACAAAGGTCTTTCAGTTAGTACCTTAAAGGTACAGGCGGTAGCTATCAGTGTTTTTCTCTAATTTTCTCTCTTGGAAAATCCCACTATAGCTAGATTCTTCAAATCAATTTCTAGGTCTAGGCCAGTAGTGGTTAGAAGTTGTCCAACCTGGGACCTGTCCCTGGTGCTTCAAACTCTGGTAGAATTCCCTTTTGAGCCCCTAGAGGATATTTCAGTTAACTAACTTACCTTAAAACTATTTTTCTTGTGTCAATTACCTCAGCTCGTAGAGTAAGTAAGTTACAGGCCCTATCAGAGAGGGAGCCTTTCCTCACAATTTTTGAGGATCGGGTTGTTTGAAAACTGATCCAGGATTTCTGCCTAAAGTGGCCAGTACATTCCACAGATCCCAGGACATTGTACTGCCAACCTTTTGTAGTTCGTCAAAGGGCAACCAAGAAAGAAAATTTCGTTTTTGTCTACCTTGTCTACCTTATTTCTTCTTGTCTACCTTTAAAGTGGGGTTCCACCCAAAAAAACAAACATATCTAAAAAATTCTAAAAAAAAAACCAAAAAAACATTTGGATATTTTTTTTTTTTTTTTTTACTTACCTCTAAATGCCTGTTGCTAGGTGGTCCCTCGTAATCTGCCCCATCGTCTGCCTGGGCTGATGACATCACTTCCCCCTGGCACAGGAAGGGCTTGGCTCTTCTCCCTCCCTCCTGTCAATCATCTGGGACCCATTGCAGGTCCCAGGTGATTGAGCGGCCAATCACGGCGCTCGGCGCCGCTCGCGCATGCGCAGTGGGTGCCAGGCTGTGAAGCCACAGCCCGGCGCCCACAGTTGAAATGCCGGCGCCGACGAGCGGAGGGGGGGGGACGAGCGGGGCTTCGATCCCCCGCACCGCTGGACCCAGGGACAGGTGAGTGTCCAATTAAAAGTCAGCAGCTGCAGTATTTGTAGCTGCTGACTTTTATTTTATTTTTTTTTTAATGGCCCCCCTGGGTGGAACTCCTCTTTAAGGTTCATAAGACCTTTAGAAAAACAGACGCCTTGTTTGTCCTCTTTTTCAGGAGCACACAAGGGAAAGAGTGCATCTAAAGCGACCTTGGCTAGGTGGATGAAGCAAGCTGTTTCTTATGCCGCGTACACACGGTCGGACTTTTCAGCTACAAAAGTCCGACAGCCCGTCTGACAGACTTTCGACGGACTTTCAACAGACTTTCTAACGACCGGACTTGCCTACACACGATCACACCAAAGTCCGACGGATTCGTACGTGATGATGTACACCGGACTAAAATAAGGAAGTTGATAGCCAATAGCTGCCCTAGCGTTGGTTTTTGTCCATCGGACTAGCATACAGACGAGCGGATTTCTGGGTCCGGCGGAGTTACAACGTAAAGATTTGAAGCATGTTCCAAATCTAAAGTCTGTCAGATTTGCAACTGGAAAAGTCAGCTGAAGGTCTGGTGAAGCCCACACACGATCGGATTGTCCGCCGGATTTGGTCCGGCGTCCGTCGGACAAGTCCGGTCAAAAAGTCCGACCGTGTGTAGGCGGCATTAAACTTACAAAATTTGGGAAGTCCCTCTGCCTTTTGTCACTGCGCACTCAACAAGAGCCTTGTCTGTGCTGTGTCTTGGACTGAGAGGGCTGGAGCCTCACCGGAACAAATTTGCAGGGCTGCCACATGATCCAGTTTTTCGAAATTCATTAAACATTATCGCCTGGATTTCTTATCTGCTCAGGAGCAGGTGTTTGGTCGTAAGGTCCTTCAGGCAGTTGTACCTGCCTAGACTGGTAAGTTCTGGCTCATCGTCTCATGGGCTGTCCTGGAAGACGCTTAGAGAAAAGCTGAGTTAGACTTACCAGTAACTCCTTTTCTGAGAGTCTTCCAGGACAGCCGGATTCCCACCCGGTTTTGTCCTGAAGTTATGTGTATTATGCATATGTTTTACAGGGACGTCCTACGGTTCTCGAGAATACTGACTTGGGGCCTGGAGGACCGCCATTTTATCTGGTGGGGGTTAACGTGTTTCCTGTCCTGGTGGGAGGAGCCCTAGGTCTCATGGGCTGTCCTGGAAGACTCTCAAAAAAGGAGTTACCGGTAAGTCTAACTCAGCTTTTTGATGCTTTGTACCATTGCTGACAGCTGAAGTATAAACAAAACCGTTGCGGCAGGTATCGGTAATTGGTATCGGCGAGTACTAAAAAAAAAAAAAGTATCGGTACTCATAAAAAAAAAAAAAAAAAAATGGTATCAGTGCATCCGTACTTTTTACTCTTCCCTCAACCTCTTCCTTCTTAGTGTATATACACCCTCCTCCTTCTCCAGAAATAGGAAAACGTGAGACGGAGCAGCTGTTGCATACCACTGCAAGAACCTATACTTTTTCACTTCTGTTTTGGATTTGTTGTCCTGAAATTACATTTGTAACTGTTTATTCTGTTTCGATGGAGTTTGAAAATAAAGAATTAAAAAATAAAATTTAAAATAGAGTATATCCGGACATTGCCCACATTTTCCCCCCAAACCTCCCACTTCTCCTCTATAACATGTCTCCGCATTTTTTTTTTTTTTGTTCTTTACTTTTATCTTGGTCCTGTAGCGAGAAACCACTTAAATTTCTATTTATGACATCATCACCAGGTTTATGATAGCCTTGCAGGGGCAACTGCAGGGAGATCAATTCCTTAAATTCCTAAGTGCCCTTACCCTACATATTATGGGCAGGCCATTGGGAGCCATGGTCAACCAAAAAAGTGAAATGCACTTGCTTAGCGTCATATCCAGAGGTTGTCTTTGGGAAATAGATGTATGAGTGCTGCCAGCATTTCTGCAGAGGTTGAAGGGGTGGGGGGTCAGCCTGTTAGTGCTCAGACCATACACCGCACACCGCATCAAATTGGTCTGCATGGCTGTCATCCCAGAAGGAAGCCTCTTCTAAAGATGATGCACAAGAAAGCCCACAAACAGTTTGCTGAAGACAAGAAGACTAAGGACATGGATTACTGGAACCATGCCCTGTGGTCTGATGGGACCAAGATAAACTTATTTGGTTCAGATGGTGTCAAGCGTGTGTGGCGGCAACTAGGTGAGGAACACAAAGACAAGTGTCAAGCCTACAGTCAAGCATGGTGGTGGGAGTGTCATGGCCTGGATCTGCATGAGTGCTGCTGGCACTGGGGAACTACAGTTCATTGAGGGAACCATGAATGCCAACATGTACTGTGACATACTGAAGCAGAGCATGATCCCCTCCCTACGGAGACTGGGCCGCAGGGCAGTATTCCAACATGATAATGACCCCAAGCACGGGCCAAGCATGTCTCCAGACCTAAACCCTATTGAGCATCTGTGGGGCATCCTCAAACAGAAGGTGGAGGAGCGCAAGGTCTCTAACATCCACCAGCTCAGTGATGTTGTCATGGAGGAGGGGAAGAGGACTCCAGTGGCAACCTGTGAAGCTCTGGTGAACTCCATGCCCAAGAGGGTTAAGACTGCTGGAAAATAATGGTGGCCACTTTGTGCCCAATTTGGACATTTTCAATTAGGGGTGCTCTTGCTTTTGGTGCCATTGGTTTAGTCATTAATGGCTGTGTATTGTTATTTTGAGGGGACAGCAAATTTACACGGTTATACAAGCTGTACACTCACTACTTTACATTGTAGCAAAGTGTCATTTCTTCAGTGTTGTCACATGAAAAGATTTAATAAAATATTTACAAAAATGTGAGGGGTGTACTCATTTTTGTGAGATACTGTACACCTTGACATACATTTATTTAATCTCTGCCAAATGTTTAATGACTGGATTAGATCTCATGTGCACTTAGAGGAATGCTATGCCCAGTTTGACTGCACGTCTTCTCTCTTCTCTAGTTTTGTGCTCTCTCTCCTCATTCAGTTGTAAAGTGGGCCTCTGAAAGCTTGTGGGGATCTCTTTCCTCCCCTCCAAAAGCACCAATGTATGTGCCTCATCCTGATCAGTCCTGATATCTACAATAGATACCTTCTGTTCAGTTTTCTCTGGAAGTCCATTCTCCTCTATGCACCATTGTATGGCAGCCCCAATATCCATGTCTATTGGCTGGTCTACTTGTGTCACTTATGAACCAGAGGGATCCCGGAAGAGGCCCCCACCCCCCACAATTCCCTTAGACCCCTTTCACACTGAGGCGCTTTTCAGGCTCTTTCACACTAAAAAAAGCGCCTGAAAAGCTCACGAAAACCTATTTCCATTAAAATCAATAAATGCTTTCACACTGGGGCAGTGCGCTGGCAGGGCACCCCGGTGAAAAAACGCCCCTCTCCATTGAAATTAAAGGAAAGCTCTTCAAAAGCGCCCAAATGTTTTACTGGCAATTTAGAAGCGCCTCAGTGTGAAAAGGGCCTTAGGAATGACTTCAGTTCTACTACATGTAGCCAGCTTTAGGAGCGATTGACTTCCTGCAGTGGGTAAACGCATGTTACGTTGCACAATAATGTGGTTTGCACTGAGACAGCCCATTAGAATAAATTCACTGCCAGCGCACCCTAGTGTGGCAACAATTGAGCACGACCATTAATTTTTAACGCAACACACCACATTGCTGTACCATACGTTGTCGTTCATTGCTTTGTGTTGTGCGTTGGTCAACCATTCAAAATCATTAGCATCGCAATGCACGTTATGTGTGTTACTGCGCGATGTGGTAAAATGCACGTTGTTATAAAATGTTGGCGTAAATAAGCCCTCATTCTTGCTTCGTTACTTGATGAGTCACGGACCCAGAATGAGCACCTCTGAGAAATAGAGAGCAAACAATCACCATGGTAATAGCTTATTGAAATGGAAAACACCATTTTTAAACTCTCTGGCATTGACGTACAAAGTCTATTATGCCTCTGGGTTTACCTCCAGGACATGATTACCTCCAGGACATTCACTAATATGAAAATGAATGTTAATTATCTGAGACATTCCTATGTACAACAGAGGAACAAGCAAGGCTTAATCCAAGTAGCTACCTTAAAGAACAAGTTGGCAATGACAGATCCCAGATGTCTTAGTCTGTCTAAAAAGTTAAGCGATTCCAAAGGCGATTAAAAAAAAAAAATAGCACACCTTATACTTACCTGACCTGTGCAGTGGTCTTGCACAGAGCAACCTGAATCCTCCTCTTCTCGGGTCCCCTGCAGGTGCTCCTGGCCCCTCCCCCCTGCCGAGTGCCCCTATAGCAAGCAGCTTGCTATAAGAATATGTGTTCAGACTCACTTCTGAGCCGTCTCTGTGTATGCTTTGACACATAGAGCATAGCGCGGCCCTGCCCTCCTCACTGGCTGTGATTGACAGCAGCAGGAGCCTGTCCAATGAAAGAGCGAGCAAGCCAAGAGGGACGATGCTCTTATGCACCTCGCTAGATCAGGATAAGGTACATATTTAGGAGGGCTGGGGGAGGAAGCTGCGTGCAGAAGGTTTTTTTTACCTTAACACATAGATGGCATTAAAGGGGTTGTAAACTCAGAAGGTTTCTCCATCTTAATGCTTTCTATGCATTAAGATAAAAAGCCTTCTGTATTCAGCAGCCCCCCCCAATACTTACCTGAAGTTCCTCTTTGTCCAGCGATGTCCACGAGTGTCTCAGTCGTTCGAGATTCTCCCTCCTGATTGGCTGAGACACAGCAGCGGTGCCATTGGCTGCCGCTGCTGTCAATCAGAGTCAGCCAATCAGGGGAGAGAGGTGCAGGGCCAGGTCGTAGCTATGTGTCTGAATGGACACATGGAGCTGTGACTCGGCTCGGGTGCCCCCATAGCAAACTGCTTGCTGTAGGGGCACTCAACAGGAGGGAGGGGCTAGGAGCACCAAAGAGGGACCCGAGAAGAGGAGGATCGGGGCTGCTGTGTGCAAAACCATTTCACAGAGGAGGTAAGTATAACGTGTGTTATTTTATAGGAAATAAAATACAATCACTTTTAGGTAAAAAAAAAAAAAAACTTGTACCTTTTTAGTAGCAATGTAATTCATCACTTCTTCAATAAAAAGTAATAGTGACATAACTGTATAGAGCAGTGGTTCTCAACTCCAGTCCTCAGGACCCGCTAACAGGACAGGTTTTCAAGATATTTGAAATACATACACAGGTGATATCAGTTGCTGCTCAGTGATTGCAGTATTCTAGTCTACATCTCCCCAAGATAATACTTAAATTCTGGCCTGTTAGTGGGTCCTGAGGACAGGCGTTAAGAACCACTGGTACAGAGGGTTTATAAAGTCTGGCCCTCATAGAATAGTAGACACAATATGATGTATGTGTTCAAACTGTATGACTGCCCTGGGAATTTGATCATTTTAATATAATATATCCTAAGTCCAGGGTCAGGTATGTGGGTCAAGAATTGATGTGAACGTTCCGGAGTTCTCCATATAATGCTCCAGATTTGCTGTTGCTGTCCAAATACAGAAACCAAATGACATGTATATTGGTAAGGTTGTACTTTCTTTTGCATGGCTGCAGATGGCAGTGTTGTAGTGCATTTCTCCTTCCAAAAAAAAAATTATTTTTCTGTGGGGACTGTGTATAACGATCTGCAAAATAACTTTATTTTCTTTTGCTGAACCTCTTCCCAATTTTCGTCCTATTTTTTTTTTATTTTTTATTTTTTTTCAAAAGTTAATAATAGAAGATTGCAACATTGTAGAAGAATAATCTGAACTATAGATCGAATATTATAGAGACTAAGATTTAGGAACGCAGTGAAATTGTAATAAGCATACTTAAAATTTCAATAAATGGCAAAAATGTGTAAAAACATACCCTGGGGCCCCAGCAGAAAGATTCAGCAGTAATAAAGTTACAAATAAAGTAAATATACATTTTTCTAATCGCCAAACGTTGTTCTAATGACATGTCACTATATGGAGACATGGCATTAGGAACAGGGGATTTCAAAAATTAATATGTACTTTTATTTGTGACTTTTATTACTTTTAAATGTGTCTGCTGGTTCCCCAGAGTATGTTTTGTACTATCTATTGAAATTTTGAGTAGGCTTAATAAAAGTGATTTTTTTTATTTTTATTTTTTTTATTCTATTATTTATTTATTTTTAATATTCACAGGGGTTGCTTTACTAAAACTGGAGAGTGCAAAATCTGGTACAGCTGTGCATGATAGCCAATCTGCTTCTAACTTCAGCTTTTTCAATTTTGCTTTGACAAAAAAAAAAAATCTGGAAGCTGATCGATTTCTATGCAGAGCGGCACCAGATTTTGCACTCTCCTGTTTTAGTAAATCCACCCAATTGTGTTCCCAGATCCTACTGACAATATGTTGATTCACATATATTTTTAATTGGGTTACACAGTTTTTAACCTGATTTAGAGGGATTTTATGACACAGAAATATACATATTTTGCATTATCGACTATAAATTGAGTGGAAGAAACTGCAAAATAGTAACCAGTCAAGCAACAAATGTCATGATGATGATGGCACTTTGAGAAAATGGTCTGCAGTTTGCTTCCTTTTGCAAATCATCAATATTCTGGGTCTTGGTTGGCATACATGTCTATATTTTTGCCAAATAAAAACTGTCATCCTCAGAATTAATTTTGTTGGCTCATTTTAACATTATTCAAAATCATGGCTCCCAGCTTCCCTCATTTAGAGTTACTGTCCCTCTTGTAGAACCAAATCCCTCTGCCCCTCTTGTAGAACCAAATCCCTCTTCCCCTCTTGTAGAACCAAATCCCTCTGTCCCTCTTTTTTCCCAACTTTCTTTGTTTAGAGGGACTGTTTTTCTTTTAGAACCAAATCCCCCCATCTCGCTTTTAGAACTAAATACCTCTGTACTTCTTTTTGAAACTAATCTTTGTCCCTCTGTGTCTTTTTTTTTTTTTTTTCTAAACAATTCCCTCTTACCTACTCTTTGAAACAAATACCTCTGTCCCGCTTCTAGAACAAATTTCATCTATCCCTCTTATAGAGCCAAATCCCTTTGTCCCTTTTCTTCCTAACTTCCCTTGTTTAGAGGGACTATCCCTCTCTTAGAACCAAGTCCCTGTTTTAAAACTAAATCCCTCTGTTCTTCTTTTAGAACCAAATACCACTGTCTCGCTTTTAGAACTAAATACCACTGTCCTTCTTTTTGAAGCTAATCTTTGTCCCTCTTATAGAACCAAATACTGCTGTCCCTCTTTTTGAAACAAATTCCTCTTTCCCACTATTTAAATCAAATCCCTCTGTCCCACCTTTAGAACCAAACACTCGCTGTCTCTCTTTTCAAAACAGTTCCCTCTGTCCCGCCTCTAGCACCAGTTCCCTCTGTCCCGCCTCTGGCATCAGTTCCCTCTGTCCCGCCTCTGGCACCAGTTCCCCCTGTCCCGCCTCTGGCACCAGTTCCCTCTGTCCCGCCTCTGGCACCAGTTCCCTCTGTCCCGCCTCTGGCACCAGTTCCCTCTGTCCCGCCTCTGGCACCAGTTCCCTCTGTCCCGCCTCTGGCACCAGTTCCCTCTGTCCCGCCTCTGGCACCAGTTCCCTCTGTCCCGCCTCTGGCACCAGTTCCCTCTGTCCCGCCTCTGGCACCAGTTCCCTCTGTCCCGCCTCTGGCACCAGTTCCCTCTGTCCCGCCTCTGGCACCAGTTCCCTCTGTCCCGCCTCTGGCACCAGTTCCCTCTGTCCCGCCTCTGGCACCAGTTCCCTCTGTCCCGCCTCTGGCACCCGTTCCCCCTGTCCCGCCTCTGGCACCCGTTCCCCCTGTCCCGCCTCTGGCACCAGTTCCCCCTGTCCCGCCTCTGGCACCAGTTCCCCCTGTCCCGCCTCTGGCACCAGTTCCCCCTGTCCCGCCTCTGGCACCAGTTCCCCCTGTCCCGCCTCTGGCACCAGTTCCCCCTGTCCCGCCTCTGGCACCAGTTCCCCCTGTCCCGCCTCTGGCACCAGTTCCCTCTGTCCCGCTTCTGGCACCAGTTGCCCCTGTCCCGCCTCTGGCACCAGTTGCCCCTGTCCCGCCTCTGGCACCAGTTGCCCCTGTCCCGCCTCTGGCACCAGTTGCCCCTGTCCCGCCTCTGGCACCAGTTGCCCCTGTCCCGCCTCTGGCACCAGTTGCCCCTGTCCCGCCTCTGGCACCAGTTGCCCCTGTCCCGCCTCTGGCACCAGTTGCCCCTGTCCCGCCTCTGGCACCAGTTGCCCCTGTCCCGCCTCTGGCACTAGTTGCCCCTGTCCCGCCTCTGGCACCAGTTGCCCCTGTCCCGCCTCTGGCACCAGTTCCCCCTGTCCCGCCTCTGGCACCAGTTCCCCCTGTCCCGCTCCTGGCACCAGTTCCCCCTGTCCCGCTCCTGGCACCAGTTCCCCCTGTCCCGCTCCTGGCACCAGTTCCCCCTGTCCCGCTCCTGGCACCAGTTCCCCCTGTCCCGCTCCTGGCACCAGTTCCCCCTGTCCCGCTCCTGGCACCAGTTCCCCCTGTCCCGCTCCTGGCACCAGTTCCCCCTGTCCCGCTCCTGGCACCAGTTCCCCCTGTCCCGCTCCTGGCACCAGTTCCCCCTGTCCCGCTCCTGGCACCAGTTCCCCCTGTCCCGCTCCTGGCACCAGTTCCCCCTGTCCCGCTCCTGGCACCAGTTGCCCCTGTCCCGCTCCTGGCACCAGTTCCCCCTGTCCCGCTCCTGGCACCAGTTCCCCCTGTCCCGCTCCTGGCACCAGTTCCCCCTGTCCCGCTCCTGGCACCAGTTGCCCCTGTCCCGCTCCTGGCACCAGTTCCCCCTGTCCCGCTCCTGGCACCAGTTCCCCCTGTCCCGCTCCTGGCACCAGTTCCCCCTGTCCCGCTCCTGGCACCAGTTCCCCCTGTCCCGCTCCTGGCACCAGTTCCCCCTGTCCCGCTCCTGGCACCAGTTCCCCCTGTCCCGCTCCTGGCACCAGTTCCCCCTGTCCCGCTCCTGGCACCAGTTCCCCCTGTCCCGCCCCTGGCACCAAGTTCCCCCCTGTCCCGCCTCTGGCACCAGTTCCCCCTGTCCCGCCTCTGGCACCAGTTCCCCCTGTCCCGCCTCTGGCACCAGTTCCCCCTGTCCCGCCTCTGGCACCAGTTCCCCCTGTCCCGCCTCTGGCACCAGTTCCCCCTGTCCCGCCTCTGGCACCAGTTCCCCCTGTCCCGCTTTTAGAAACCAATCCCTCTGTCCTTCTTTTTGTTCTGATGTGTGATATATGTAACTCTTAGGGCTCATTCACACTAGTGGTTGAGCTGCATTCCCCTTTAGCTGCAGAGGCAGTGATCGGGGGTATACACATGGTATGGCAATGGCAGGAATTGTACCGCCTGTCAAATCCAGTTGGCATATTGTCTGCCAAGCTTGACCCATTTTAGTGAATGTGGCTGCTCTGCAAGCACCCTGCATCTGAGTGCCATGTGGATCGCTCTTCAGAGACCAAAGCAAGTGTGAACGAGCCCTAAAAGTCTTCTAATTGCACTAAACCCATCTTTAAATTATTGCAAATATTATTTTACAAAGCCGGTGAAAGGAAAGTGGTGAAGAGCGCAGTTGTGTAGTTAACCATTCATTTTTTTGCATATCAATTCTTCGTGGTACGGCTAACTTGGGGGGGGGTGTGCGTTCTTTTTCTACAATATACAAAATGTTGGAAAAATGAACAGAGAAATAGATTTTATGATTTTATAAATGGTGTAGAACTGTAAACAAAAGAAATAAATGGACATCGGTAAGTGCGATCTTTGGCCCTTTTTGACTGCATCACTTTTTAAAGCTGCGGTTCAGGCAAACCGCTAAATACACAGATGGCATGCATACAGCATATGGGAGCTGTTCTGTTTTACCTGCAAAAAGAATTTGTATTGTATTGCTTTCCATCCACTTTTCAGCTTTACATGGTCTTGGAAATTGTATTGATAGGCTACTCCTATCCTGATATTGATCAGAGGTTCTTAATTAATAACTACTGCGGTAGGGAACGGACACAAAAATATACAGTGCATCCAGAAAGTATTCACAGCGCTTCATTTTATTCCACATTTTGTTATTTTACAGCCTTATTCCAAAATATTCCAAAATGAATTAAATTCATTCTGTTCCTTAAAATTCTACAAACAATGCCCCATAATGACAAAGGGAAAGAAGTTTGAAAGGAGAATTTTTTTGTTTGTTTTATTTCACATTGATCAGTTTTTCTTCAGTTTTTGCCTTACCAAATGTGGTAGAAAAATGCATGAGCAACCCTCAAGGTTTTTCACCTTAATGCATTCTATGCATTCTCGGGTCCTGATTGGATAGTATGATAGCAGCGCAGCCATAGGTTCCCGCTGCTATCAATCAAATCCAATGACGCGGGGCAGAGTCCTGCTGTCTGTGTCAATGGAAGCAGCAGCAGGATAAGGTAGAGCGCCCACACGAGTTCCCCCGAGGGAAAGCGGCTCTCCAACAGGACACTCTTGAGGAGGAGCGCCACTGAGGGACACCAGAAGAGGAGGATTGGGACCACTCTGTGCAAAACGAACTGCACAGAGGAGGTACTTATGACACGTTTTATAAAAAAAAAAAAAAAAGAACCTTTTATGTATCCTTTAAATCCTATGGAACTCTTTACACCAGTCAATTGTGTTTATAAAAGTCCTGAATGCTGCATATTTGGTGCATGTTTGGTGTGGTGAGAAAAACGCACCTCCCCATTAAAATGAATGGAAAACTCATTAAAAAAAAGCATCAAAAACGCACCCGCGCTTGCATTTGTGCTGCGTTTTTTGAATCACATGTCCTTTCTTCACAGGTGCAAATCGCACCAGAAAAGCAGCAAAAACACACATCCGCTTTTACTGCCTTTTTACGACGGAGCAGTGTTTGAAAGCAGCCTTACATTTTGTGAACCCCTTTTAATGTGTGTACTTTATATCTCCCTGGAGTCCAGTTTTAAATGAATGAGATTTCTGCCATTATCCCGGTTCTGGTGGTGTGGTCTGTGTAACCTACATGTGTTCCTTGCAATATAGGCCAAGCACATGTTGTCCCAGCTCTGACAGAGAAGTGTTGTCTATTGCTATTTATGAAATATACTGTATATTGCTGTAATGACACAAACAAGCGGAGTACAAAGGTGTCACATCAGAGCTCACGTGTTCTTGTGAAATCTGGGCCAGGATGATTAATGAAGCTCCTGGCCGCAGAGTTTCCTCTGTAGAGTAGGAATGATGCCGAGCCTCTCGTTAATTAGAATTATGCATCTTTTCCAGGTACGGTCTGCGGGAATTTGTGGTCATGTCTCCATCGGGTAACGACGCCGTCATCAGCGAATCTAAGTGCAATCTCCTTCTGAGCTCCATGTCTATAGCTCTGGGGAACACAGGATGGTGAGTTACACAATACAATGTAAACACTGTACAAAAACTCCACTAAGCTGTATTTGTATGTGAACTGGGAACATAACATAAGGCTTCATCATTCTGGGAAAAACTACAACCTGTTTTTATAAGAAGAAAAAAACCTTTCTGGGGTTTTAAAGCCTCTAATCCCTTTTCAAGTATTTAAGTTTTTGGATTTATGAGTCTGCACAAGCAGCCTTCTGTTGTATTTTGGGCTTGATACATTTTAAAGGGGTTGTAAAGGTTTGTGTTTTTTCACCTTAATGTATCCTATGCACGAAGGTGAAAAAACACCTGGCAGTCACCGGCCCCCCAGCACCCCCGTTTTACTTACCTGAACCCTGGAACTTGTCCCACGGGGACGCGCTGTCTCTCTGACCGGGGTTCTCGGCTCTTGATTGGATAGATTGATAGCGGCGCAGCCATTGGCTCCCGCTGCTGTCAATCAAATCCAATGATGTAGGCGTCGGGGGGCGGGGCCGAGTCCTGCATTCGGCCTCTATGGGTGCCGAAAGCTGTACTCGGGAGCACGCCCGCAAGGTAACCCCCGGGAGAGTGCTTCTCCCAGGCGGTTATCTGATGTGGGGAGGAGCCGAGAGAGCAGATGAGGGACCCCAGAAGAGCAGATTCGGGGCCACTCTGTGCAAAACGAGCTGCACAGTGGAGGTATGACATGTTTGTTATTTAAAATAAAAAAAAACAAGAAAAAACAAACCTTTAGTGTCACTTTAAAGCGGAGTTCCGCCGAATTTTTAAAATTTGGACACTTACCTGTCCAGGGTGCCCGGGGTGTCTGCACCCGAAGCCGATCTGTCCCTCGGCTCTCGGGTGGAGGAACCACCATCGTCAGTAAGGGAATCAGGAAGTGAAGCCTTGCGGGTTCACAGCCTGTTTCCCCACTGCGCATGCGCGAGTCGTGCTCCGTGATTCCACTGGTCCCTGCTGTTTTCTGGGTTCTGTGTGTCTCCCAGAAGACAGCAGGGGGGGATGGAGGAGGCGCCAGATATAGCATAGATATCCGCGGATACTGCGGCTATCTATGCCCGGAAGTGGGAGCAAATACCTGGATTATACCCCCCCCCGAAAGGTGCCAAATGTGACACCGGAGGGGGGGAGGATTCCCGAAAAGTGGAAGTTCCATTTTTGGGTGGAACTCCGCTGTAAGGATAACATGAAAGCTCATTCAATAAAACTCCTCAAAGACCGACTTAAAGTATCCAGAGAAACCCATCTTGTTTTGGTCTGTCTTTATTAACCACATAACCACCTCCGGAAGATTTACCCCCCCTTCATTACGAGGCCATTTTTTGCGATATGGCACTGTGTTACTTTAACTGACAATTGTGCGGTTGTCCGACACTGTACCCAAATAACATTTTATATCATTTTTTCAAACAAATAGAGCTTTCTTTTGGTGGTATTTGATCACCTCTGGGTTTTTTATTTTTTTGCGCTATAAACTAAAAAAAGACCTGAAAATTTTGAAAAAAAAAAAGTCAATGTTTTTTACTTTCTGCTATGAAACATATGTAATAAAAAATTAAAAAAATATCTAATTTCTTCATAAATTTAGACCAATATGCATTCTGCTACATACATACGTTGTTCAACTTTCAAGACAAAAAAACAAAACAAATAGCAGTGGTACATACTCTTCAGACAAGTATAGATGACCTTATTCAGGACAAAATAATATCAACAAAACATGAGTTACCAGAAAGCAGTATTGCAATTTAGCTTTAAACCGACATTTTAAGAAAAGGGAAAATTCAGCTTAGGCCCCTTTCACATGTGTGCGACGTTTCCTGTGACTTTGGACATCAGAGTCGCATTACAAGTCATACCCCATGATTCCCAATAATAACCATTCATATCTGTGCGACTTCAAAGTAGTCCCTGTACTACTTTGGTACGACTTTGATGCGAGTTGAGGTCCATAGACAGTCATTGCCTGAAATGTTGGCCATAAAATCGTGCGACAAACAAGTCGCTGGCTGTGTGAAAGGGGCCTTTTGGTGAGAAGATAGGCAGGAAGGAACTGCTACATATTTTTGGTTAAAAAATAAATAAAAAAATCCCAATAAGCGTATATTGATTTTGTTTGTGTGAACGTTTTTATAGTGTCTACAAACTATGAGTTTTATATGCTAAAATGTTTATTTTTTTTCTACTAGTAATGTCGGCGATCAGCGGCTTCTAGCGGGACTATGATAATATGGCTGACAATCTGACACTTAGCCCAGGTTCACACTGAGCTGCGGGAATGAAGCCGTGCAAGTTCAGCTGAACTCGCACAATTTCACTCCCGCATGTCAGTCCTTATTTCGGACGCAATTTCAGAAACATCTGTGCAGGTTTCTGCACAGATGTCAATGTAAATCGCAGCCCGAAATCGCAAAAAGTAGTACAGAAACTTTTTGAAATCGGAGCGGCGCCGCAAATGCAGCATCGCACCGGTTAGGATGGTGCCAAATCGCATGTCAAATCGTACCCGTGTAAACCAGCACTCACTGACACTTTGTAGGAACCAGTGACCCTAATGCAGTGATCAGTGCTAAAAATATACAGTACACTGTCACTGTACTAATGACGCTGGCTGCGAAGGGGTTAACTTCTAGGGTCAATCAAAGGGTTAAATGTGTGCCTAACAGGGCTTTCTGCATTCACTGTGAGGTGCTTTGCTAAGAAATGTGCTAGCTTTTTTCCCCTGCTTTGCGGGGAAACAAAAACCAGCATATCCCCACTGACAGGACGGAGCTGTGTATTGTTTACATTCACAGAGCTCTGTGCTGTCATCGTCTATCAGCGGGTGCCAGCGGTCGATCATTTGGCTGGGACCCGATGATCGGCTTGTGCTGTGACTAAACACAGTACAGCCAACGCAGCCCTTACCCAGAAGTGCTGGATTAGGTATCTAGTACGTGATTCAGCGCAGGAGAGCCGCTTTGCCGCGGTACTCCTACGTAAAGTGCTCTGCAAGCGGTTATGTCAGATTGGTTGCTATGGGTTTCTGCACTTTACATTTGTTCCCTCCTCTGTTCATTTTTTTTTTCTCTAAAATACAGCATTCTTTCAGATGCGACTTGAGTCGAATAGAATCACATGACAATGGAAAACGCATTGTTTTCACTGATGCTTGTTTATATCAATGCAACTCAGCGCAGCGCTATTTTTGGCAGATGTTCCTGTACTACTTTGGTGCGGTTCCAGCTCCATAGAATATGCAAAATATATCCAAGTTGCACTACATAAACGCACTGAAAATCGGATCAAAATCTGATTGCTCCAGTGTCAACCTAGCCTTAGATGTTTGCTCAGCTGTAAGTAGATCTTTCAATCAACCTGCGCATCTGTGTAAAACCAATGCATTGCAGCTTGGGCTGCTTTCACGCTGATTTGTTTTTTCTTCTGATTTTGAGTTAAAAAAAGCAGAAGAAAAACGTGTGACCGTGTAATTCTATGGAACTCTTCACACTGATCTGTTGTGGGTCCACTGTGTGTAAAATCCTGCTTGCTGCACTTATGCTGCATTAAAAAAATCACACCAAAAATTAACCTTGCACATTATCGTTGCTTGCACACCCTCCCTCCCAAAC
Source organism: Lithobates septentrionalis (assembly GCA_037952835.1). Taxonomy (NCBI): domain Eukaryota; kingdom Metazoa; phylum Chordata; class Amphibia; order Anura; family Ranidae; genus Lithobates; species Lithobates septentrionalis. Next base: position 929,371 of record JBBDGP010002659.1, on the reverse strand, counting down.
ACTGGGCATCACAAAGGAGTCTGACTCTCTCTTAGGGGAAATGACTAAGCTACCTGTGCCGTTATAATGGCAAGAAACTGTCAGGAGTGGCCTGCGCCACACTAAGGCAGGCCATAGATTATGCGATTTTCTTTACTGCAACTACGGGTTGCAGGAAAGAAGATCACTAGATTCCCCCATTAACACAGTCCGTGTTGATGGGGGAATCCCTCTTGTGGAGCTGTGTTCTCCGGGGGGGGGCGTGATGAGCTGTCCCTGCGGAGAGAACACAATGGTTATTGCTAGTGACAAAATTTGCATGTTAGAAATCAGACATACTGGTTGTACCCAAGTCAATCGATAGATCGACTTGGGTACAATCAGCCTGCCCATAGAGGGATCGAATCTCAGCTGGTCTCTGCTGAACCTGCTATGGCCGAACTAAGCAGATGGACCTGTTTCGGGTATATACAGTATCTCACAAAAGTGAGTACACCCCTCACATTTTTCTAAATATTTTATTCTATCTTTTCATGTGACAACACTGAAGAAATTACACTTTGCTACAATGTAAAGTAGTGAGTAGGCTTACTTCTAGGACGACAGCCATGCAGACCAATTTGATGCAGTGTGTGGCGTATGGTCTGAGCACTGACAGGCCGACCCCCCACCCCTTCAACCTCTGCAGCAATGCTGGCAGCACTCATATGTCTGTTTCCCAAAGACAACCTCTGGATATGACACTGAGCACGTGCACTCAACTTCTTTGGTCGGCCATGGCGAGGTCTGTTCTGAGTGGAACCTGTCCTGTTAAACCGCTGTATGGTCTTGGTCACTGTGCTGCAGCTCAGTTTCAGGATCTTTGCAATCTTCTTATAGCCTAGGCCATCTTTATGTAGAGCAACAATTCTTATTTTCAGATCCTCAGAGAGTTCTTTGCCATGAGGTGCCATGTTGAACTTCCAGTGACCAGTATGAGAGAGTAAGAGCGATAACACCAAATTTAACACACCTGCTCCCCATTCACACCTGAGACCTTATAACACTAATGAGTCACATGACACCGGGGAGGGAAAATGGCTAATTGGGTCCAATTTGGACATTTTCACTTAGGGGTGTACTCACTTTTGTTGCCAGCGGTTTAGACATTAATTAATTGTCAGAGAGATTGGAGTATACAGCCTCAACTCTCATGTTCTCTATGCTATCTGTCAGGCACACAGAACAGAGAACTGTGCTCCAAATTAACAGAGGATCTTCCGCCCCTTTTGTTAGCCACTTCCGGACCGCTGCACGCCGATGTACGTCCAAACTTTGAAGGGGTATATCGTTGTTATGGCAGCAGCCAGCTGCCATAACCCTGGTATCCCCGTTTTCGTGCAGCGGTCCTCTTTCTGATAAAAGTGGTCCCTGCGGCGGATTTGCAGCGAGATCACTTTTATCGGTGGCAGGAGAGGGCCCCCCCCCTCCCGCCGCGATCCCGTGCCCTCCGCCGCTTACCGGAGCCGTCGGTAGCGGCGGAGGAGATTGTGTCCGTCTTCCTCCTCTGCCTGGAGACGAGTGAGGCTAAAATGTCGCCCACTCGTTTCCATGACACTTCTGGGTGGAAGCGACGTCAAAACGTCACTTCCGCCCACGCCTCTTAAAGGCATATTTTTTTCCAATATCATTTTTTTTTTTTTTTTTATTGCATTTTAGTGTAAATATGAGATCTGAGGTCTTTTTGACTCCAGATCTCATATTTAAGAGGTCCTGTCATGCTTTTTTCTATTACAAGGGATGTTTACATTCCTTGTAATAGGAATAAAAGTGACAATTTTTTTTTTAAAACGGTGTAAAAATAAATAAAATAATAAAAATAATTAAAAAAAAAACAAAAAAAAAAACCCCCGTCCCGACGAGCTCACGCGCAGAAGCGAACGCATACGCGAGTAGCGCCCGCATATGAAAACGATGGTCAAACCACACATGTGAGGTATCCCGGTGACCGGTAGAGCGAGAGCAATAATTCTAGCCCTAAACCTCCTCTGTAACGCAAAACATGCAACCTGTAGAATTTTTTAAACGTCGCCTATGGAGATTTTTGAGGGTAAAAGTTTGACGCCATTCCACGAGCGGGCACAATTTTGAAGCGTGACATGTTTGGTATCACTTTACTTGGCGTAACATTATATTTCACAATATAAAAAAAAATTGGGCCAACTTTACTGCTGTCTTATTTTTTTTTATTCAAAAAAAGTGAATTTTTTTCCCAAAAAAGTGCGCTTATAAGACGCAAATACGGTGCAAAAAAAAGTATTGCAACGACCGCCATTTTATTCTCTAGGATGTTAGAACCCCCAAACATTATATATGTTTTTTTTCTAAGTCATTTTCTAGTAAAAAAAAATTAAAATCCAAAACGAGGCTGGTCCTTAAGTGGTTAATTAGGAGCAGCCTCTGACCATTTTTTTTTCTGTTTCAATATACTTATTGAATTTTCAGCGTAAACATAGCAAGCTCACGGTTTGCCCACACAGGGGCAGAGCTCTAAACAGTCACATAAAGAACAAGTACAAATAGGCAATGTATAATATTAAATCAGCAAAGGACTAGCCAAACCCAAGGAGGACCAGTAGTAAAATCAGAGCAAACATTGCTATTATTGCCAAGCTGTCCTCTAAGGGCTGACAATCCCCAAAGACAAGTCTCATTTAGTAGAAGAAAGTAAGAACAAAGAAAAAATAAAGAAAGGAGAGAGAAGCAAGAGGAGAAAAGAGTTATCACGGACTCGGGACTGGCACAGACAATGCCTATAAAGGACCATAACTAGTCAGAGGTAAAGATGGGAAACAGTAGCTTATCCCGGGTTCCCAGACTTTGAGAAACTTTGGGTGTGAATCCTTAAGAATACTGGACATCTGTTCTTTGACCATCATAGCGGTCAACTGTGTTTTCACACCGTGGAAGGCAACCATCGGAGTCTTCCAGGCCTGAGCTATGGTACGTTTGGCAGAGATAAAAGGTAGGAAGCCAATTCAGCCTCTGACCAATTTTTTATGTGCATGGTGCTTGCATCACGGTTTGTTAACTCTTTCCTCTGTGTCCAGTTTTCATTTGATGATTGGTGGGGTAGTAAGATGGAGGAAGGGGAGATGCACAGAATTAATAAAGCAGAATTAGGGAGATCCTTGCACTACGGGTCCCCAGGTACAGTTTCCTCTCCAGCAAGAACAGGGATCAGCACAGTAGTGATATCACCCAGTCTCACTCCAAATCTGGTGAGGTTATCATTCACTCAGTGAGGCGCAGCAGCTCCTTATCTCTTACCTGATCACACACTGCAGATATACTCTACTGCTATTAGACTGTAGACTCAGGGGAGGTCATTTAGGGAGAATTCAAGACAATTAGTAAAACTTTCAGGGTAGTGCTCAGGTGCAGTTTATAATTGTAGATGTTCCCTATAAGTAGCACATTTTCAGTTTTGAGTTAATTTTTTTCTTTATTGCTTTGTAATTCAAGTTCTATTTAATTAGTGCCTGTTTTTCTTACTGCCACTTCCTAACTCATCCGGTATTATTAGATATTGGCTTTCACCAGTTTTACACCAAGATGAGGATTATTACCAAACTCGGCTGTGTAGTGCTAATATCACCCTGTGTAGCAACCTCGGGAGTATGAAATGTAAATGCCAATCTCCTGGCATCTGATGTATCAAGAGAGAGAGAAGGAACATGTTCTGATTCTCCGCTCACACTACAGACATTGTATGCTGATACTGCCTCTGGCACCATATAGTATGTCCATGCTGCCTCTGGCAATAGGCTCTATGGCTGGCCCGTAAATGGCTTGATAATAGGGACGCGGCCTCACAAATTTGCACATTGCTTTTAATATTCTGGGTTTTTCTGATGTAGGAGTGGGTGATGACAAGCACCTCGGGAGATCAGATGTGTTAGCTATCACATAGGCTTTTTTTTTAACTTGTTGAAAAATCTCCCTGACTCCGGGACAGAAGAAAGATGTCACAGGCTTATGGTTTCCATAGAATAAGAATGACGGTGGGGTAATAGGATGCAGTAAGTACAGAGCTCGTGTCATCAGTGTGGTGATCATTACCAGCAGTCTAAATGGCAGTCAGGAGTGGAAGCCTATGGCATGGATTTTGCAGACTAAGAAAAGCGTGGTCACCAAACTATAAAGCCAGATTTTTGGCAGGTAGAAAAGCTCTCATTTCTGTTTTTAAGCGGACCTTCAGTCATTTTTTTTCATCTTTCCATCTGTTAAATCTTCTGCTCTTCTTGTTTTAGCTTTGGATAGTAAAACATTTTTTTTTCTGCCTGTAAATCCCTTATACAGCCCACTTCCTGTTTCTTGTCTGGTCATTAGCCTAGGCCTATGACATCATGCACAGCTCTCTCTCTTACTCTTGTGAGAGTTTGCCAGGAAGGGAGAGGGGAATGAGTCATAAGAAGGCCAATGAGAGCTGCAGAGCTGGAGGTGTGTCTGTGTAAATCCAGGAAGTGAACAGGCAGCAGCTTCAGCTGCCCACAGTTAAAATGGATGCAGCCAGGCTTGGTGGAGGGAGATTTCTGAAGCATATTTGGCAAGTACAGAATCACAGTATATATAAAATAACATGCAAAGCGGTTGGAGGGAAGCTTCAGAATGGCAAAGATGTTTTTATTACAAATTATGTGAGCAGACTGCAGTTCCTCTTTAACTGTGTAACTAAAATGAGTTCATATACACACTGCACTCCATATGGCTTCTGACCTTTTTCATATACACTGGGTGCTGAAGCCAAGGAATGGATGACTCCATCTAATTAACATCACAATACAGAGGCGCACCGGATACATTATCCTTGGTGGTCTGCTGCTGTAATGTTTTGTGTGAACTGCTATTTAAAGCAGAACTTTACCAAAAACAACTTGATAAAAAAGTCATTTAGCAGGGAACATACGGTACATTCCACATTAATACATCTGCTACCAAAATGAGTGTGTGCTGTATGTTGCCTCCAGCATTTCTCCGGTTTCTTGCTGGAAACTGCCATTTTGCTGGTCCAGAGCCCCTGAGCAGCAGTACATCATAAAGTGGTATTAACCCCATCGATTTTAAAGTGTTGCTAAACCCAGAACTCTGCATTCACTATATCTTTCACAGTATACAGAACATGGAAATGCAATTATTTTAGTAAATATAAACTGCTAAATACCTTTTCTCATCAGCAGTATATAGCAGTCTTGTGACTGACAGTCCTATGAGGCTGCAGGACCCCTGACTTTTTGTCTGGACAGTGCTGATTGGCCCTGTGCTGATCACATGCACCCTCCCAAAAAACAAAACAAAAAAACAACTCTCTAGCAATGATGCCAAACTGAATGATGGCAAACAGTCTTGCGCATTAGTGTGATGACCGGGGGATCTATGACTCAAGGGGTAGTGTCTCTGCCCTCCAGTATAGGGGATATCCAAGTCACAAAAAAAGCAGTGGTCCTGTTGTCTTCCCCCTATCTGGAGAGTGTCGGTTCCATGACTAATTGCCACAAACAGGTGACTTTTACAAGAAATCATTTTCCATGTTTGTGAGTCATTTTTGTAAATTGTTTTTATCAATAAATTATCTTGGGATAATGCACAAGGCTGTTACATACCCAACTGAGCATGTGCAGAGTGTCCTCGTAGCTCTGTACTATCAGCAGATTGATTGGGGACAGTAAAAAAGGGGAGGATCAGAGTAGACAGGATCAAACAGCCTTTTTACACAATGCAGAGGATTAACCCCTTAGGTTCCACAGTGAGTATAACAAGCATGCTTTACTGCATATACGGGCTGATTTTACTGTTGTGGGTTTAGTAACACTTTAAGACCCCATTCACACTGATAGCGCCCCAATAGTTTTAGCGGCGCTTTACAGTCGTTTTTGCGGTGCTATTCAGCCACTAGTGGGGCTCTTTTAAGCTCTTTTTTGAGCGGAGGATCCCACATCATCTCTTTTAACCCCTGCTAGCGGCTGAAGAAAGGGTTAAATGCGCACGAAAAGTTGCTGAAGCGCTTTTGCAGGTGCTTTGGCAGCGCTGCCCATTGAGCCCATTGGCTTCACCGACCCAAAGATGCTTCTTGCAGGACTTTTTCTAATGTCCTGCAAGCGCACCTCTCCAGTGTGAAAGCACTCGGGCTCTCACACTGGGGCTGCAGGGGAGGCATTTTTCAGGCGCTATTTTTAGCCCTTTAGCGCCTGAAAAAGTGTGAAAGGGGTCTTATGGTTTTAAAAAAGTTCCATTTCTGGAATTCTGAGATTGATTAGTCACATTTGCTTGTGTCCTGAACCAAACTGTCAAACCATCAAATGGCTGGTGTCATAACTGATCACATGTGCAGCATCATAGCAGTTGCAGATCAAGCCGAAGCAGCTTCCTTGGCTGTAAAGGATAGGAGGGTTTAAATCTGCTTTAAAGCTGTCAGGAGATCGGCCTCTACAAACTCGGCAGGGCCTAAAAATGGAGAGCAACTGAGCATGTGCAGAGCAGGGTGTATTACTGGATTTTAAACACCATAGGCACTTATTTTTAATGTTTTATATAGCTATACCTGCAAAAGGGACCAGCATGAAGTGATCTAGCAGGACTTCGTTTTCTCACTAAAGTTCCACTTTAATTCTTTTATATTTACCTAGAGTTCAGCTTTAAAGATATCCTATAAGTAGCCGTACCTATTAAACTTGCCTTTATACCCTGTGGCCTTCCATTTATCAGCAAACTACCCGTCCCATCATGCCTTGCTGATCTCCGTACACGGTGTTTATCTTGGTACCTGCTCAGGCATCCCAGATGGCTCTACCCCCAGCTGCCGCTACCACAAACACGGCAGAATGTGCAATTTATTTGTGGCTGAACTAAATATTTTCCAGCAGGTCTTATCTTCTATAAATAGCCCGGATACATTATTCTTTATTACGACAGCCACTTGAAAACCCCAGGGAGCTCTGTGCATGGCTCTCGCCTGAGGGCTGCTCCGTGTCCCAGTTAAATATGTACATATTTTATTGTATGAAAAGTTCCAGTATAGTGTTGTCACACCGCATTGTCAAACACATCACTTTGGTTTCCTTATTGGAGTTTCAGCAGCTTCCAAAACTGGCATGTCCCCAAAGAACCTGCCTTAACCCTTTCGATGACGGATGTGGTCTAAGTGCTAGACTATGGACTGCTGGCCAGGGTTGTCAGGCTTTTACCGCACGTTTGTCACCCGAAGGCTGAAAAGACACGCTGATCGTGTTAGTTTGTCCAGGCGGAAGCTGCAGAAAAACCCAGGTACTTTGAGCTATAATGACACTTAAATACATGATTATATATCATTTTATATATATATATAAAAAAAAAAATGGCTTTAGGGTCCTTTTTTTTTTAAAGTGGTTGTAAACCCAAAAACAAAACAAACGAAAAAAAATAACCTGCAAGACAAAGGCATAATGAGCTAGTATGCATAGCATACTAGCTCATTATGTATTACTTACCTTAGATCGAAGCCCCCGCAGCGGTCCTCATTCACTGCTCCAACCGGTGACATCGCTCCCGGAGTTACTTCCGGGTATCGCGGGCTCCGGCGCTGTGATTGGCCGGAGCCGCGATGACGTCGCTCCTGCGCATGTACACGGGAGCTGCCAGTAACGGCACAGTCTAACTGAAGCAACGGCACATACTGCCATTGCTTCAATGCGCATGTGCTGATGACGTCGGCACATGCAGATACAGGGGATATCTCCTAAACCGTGCAGGTTTAGGAGATATCCGGGGGTAGCTACAGGTAAGCCTTATTATAGGCTTACCTGTAGCAAAAAGTGTGTTGTAAATAAATAAATAATTGGGCAGCTCCAATCTAGTGTCTTTACCTAGGCTGAGATGATGTCATCAGTCTGCTGCAGGCAAGAAGCAGTATTTCTTCATTCTCCTTTCCCACAATGATCATTCCACAACATTTTAAAGTGATTGTTAAGGTAAAAATATATAACAAATAAAAAAAAATATATATACACGTGTGTGTGTGTGTATGTGTATATATATATATATGTGTGTGTGTGTGTGTGTGTGTGTATGTGTGTATATGTGTATAATATATATATATATATATATATATATATATATATATATATATATTGAGAGAGATATTGATAAAAATTTTAAATTACATACATGTTATACTTACCTGCTCTGTGTAATGGTTTTGCACAAAGCAGCCCCGATCCTCCTCTTCTCGGGCCCCCCGCACGCTCTTATGGCTCCTCCCACCCCTTCTGAGTGCTTCCATAGAAAGCTGCTTGCTCTTGCGGGCTCACTCCTGAGCCACACTCTATGTGTCCATTGACACACAATGTGGCTCGGCTCCACTCCCCGCTCCCTTCCTCACTAGCTGTGATTGACAGCAGCAGGAGCCAATGGCTCCTGCTTTCTACCTCTGAGCCAGTGAAGAGAGAGGGAGCAGCGATGCTGCTCTCGTACACATTGCTGGATTGACATCAGGCTTAGGTAACTGTAAGGGGGGTCGGGGGGGAGGTTTTCGTTTACCTTAATGCAAAGAATACATTAAGGTAAAGAAAAACCTTCTGTCTTTAGAACTATTTTAACTTTGTAGAATGTCACAAGGTGAGAGAATGCAGCAGGGGCTAATCTGTGTCAGACAGTTGTGAGCACAGACAAGAACTGCACAGACACCAGGATTCCATGACCATTCAGGAAGAAGATGTAATGCTGGATGATGCATTATCAAGAGGAGTACTGTGATCTCTGTTGATCAGCTGCATGCCATTTATCGGGTCAGGCTACGGAATGGTGACAAGAGCAGGACATGCCTACTTTATGAGCATCTGCTTATAGTCTGCACTGGAAGCATATGTGACAGGGTGACAATGCAGCCGAGGTATAGGGAGACATTGACAAATTGTTGTCACCCCATCACCTGAAGTGCCTAAACAAGGACTTTCTTGGCAGGGTTTCCAGTTTTTATTTTTAAGTTGCAGATTTAAAAGGATTAAATATTACAGCATATCTCCAGGCAAAACAATTTAAAATTATTATTATTATTTTTTTTTTTTTTTTAAGGTTTGGATGGAGTGACCCAGTGTTAGATCCTATGTCAAGTTGTTATTGCTGTCTGCTTCCCCCTTGGGGAAGTTCACCCCTCTATTTGTTCTGGTGATCATTGTTGCCAAGAAAGGTGATTGGATATCCAAAAATTTTGGAGACATCCCCAAAAAATAGTATCAAGGGGAAGTCTTCTAATGGTTACTCTTGTTCTTTGGACAACTGTTTAAAGCAGAACTAAACTCTCTCAATCAACATTAACGATTTTTCATCCTTTTGCTGCTAGTTAGAAAGGTATATTCTATTTACTTGCTTTAAACTATATATTTTTTTTCAGTTGCTTCCTGGTTTCTGGCCTAGGCTAAAATTATGTCATGCATCCCATGGGCATTTTTTCTCTGTCATCTAGAGGGACTTCACACCCTCCTGTCTGCATTCCTTAACTAAAGAGGATCTTAAGTCTTAAATAAAAGTCAGCAGCTACAAATACTGTACCTGCTGGCTCTTATAAAAAAAATAAAAAAATAATAACCTGTCCAAGGATCCAGCGCCATCCCCACCTGGGGTGGTTCTTCTGGCTTTTGAGTCCCCATGTTAACTAAGGGAAGCTGCGTGAGCCACGCTGTGCTTTGTGAATGATCCCACTTCTGCTCCAATCATCTAGGGCAGGGGTCTTCAAACTGCGGCCCTCCAGGTGTTCAGGAACTACAATTCCCATCATGCCTAGTCATGTCTGTGAATGTCAGTTTTACAATGCCTCATGGGATGTGTAGTTCTGCAACAGCTGGAGGGCCGTAGTTTGAGGATCCCTGATCTAGGGGTTGTGAGACTGGGTACTTGCTAAAACTACCCCCCAAAAAAACCTCCAATCGTGGAAAAAAAGGGGGGCAGCCATTAAAGCCAAACTTTCCTCTTAGGATGCAGTTCCGCTTAAGGGTAGATGGATTCCAGGAATTAAATACTGCTTGAATCAACTGCCCATACTCAAGATGGCTACAGCTAGAAATGCAAGGGGGGGGGGGGGGTTCAAAGTGATTTCTCAACAAAATAAAGCATAGAGACATGGATGGATGGATGGGGGGGGGGGGGGTTGGCTTTAAATAAAATGGCGTTTTCAGTTACCCAGATACATTTAAGTTAGGCTTTGAGGGGAATTTCCCACAATTTGGAAGATTTACACCAACTTCCTGCTGCATCTCTAGGACAGGAAGTGAGGGAAAATCTTCCCAGTGGTACACTGACAGCAAAAAATAACCTGCCAGGGGTTTTAACTCTTCCCTACTTTAGCCAAAGCTAAAAAATAAATAAATAAATAAAAAATAATAAAAAAAAGTTTTTTTCTAAACATGTTAAATATTATAGTGGGTTAGGTATACAGTGGACCCTTGGATTACGAGCATAATCCGTTCCAGGAGAATGCTTGTAATCTAAAACACTCGCATATCAAAGCAAGAAAATAATCACTCAAAAAGAGTGTGGATCCTCTAGAGGGACTTTAAATTGGGTCACTAGGCACTCGGTGTAGATACAAATGTAGAAAGAAGCATTAGTTAAAATATATTACATTTATTATGGAAAAAATCTAAAGTAAGTAGCTATGACATATGACAGATTTACATATCTAAAAATGGATGCACATTGGCGGATGTTGGATATAAGCATGAGACAATAACCAATTCTGTTGAGAAAAATATACAGCAATAGAAATAACCCCAATGTTTCGAGGTATTAGAAGGTAAATCTCTTCTTCAGGGGTAGTAGGTTTGGTCACGATGAATTTTAAGTCTAAAAATTAGAGCAGAATAAAAGTAAACAAGAAAAAGAGAAAAGGACAACATTTATAAGCATATGCAGTACAATGGAGGGTTGTTAAAGCTTCAGCAAGCATAGCCTAAATAATAAAGTACATAATAGTACATTTAATACAGTAACATGTATGTGCAGATACTGACCAAGTATATTATAGATGGACTCTCCAGAACATCCACAGCATCCAGTGGGAGATGGGTCAGCCACAGCTCCACAGAGGCCAATGACAAGGGGACAGAGAGGGATGAAGGCAGGAAAAGGGAAGGGACAGTAATCCCCAGTAGCCACAACAGCTCCACAAAGGGCACCCCCAATGAAACACGTCCTCCCTCCACAAAAAGGGTAAACCAGAGCCAATTCCAGAGAACTGGCTGGTCACCTCACCCGAACACAAGAAGAAATAAAATAAGCACATATCAAAGCGAGTTTCCCCATAGAAGTCAATGGATACAAAGATCATTCGTACCGCATTGACTTCGATTACATGCAATACCGCATGTGGCCAAAGGTTAGTGGGGGCGCCGGAGAGCCTCGGAAATACTTGGGGTCAGCTCGGCTGAACTCGGAAAGGCTTGGGAACGGAGTATTTCTGAGTCATTCCGAGTATTTCTGAAAGGCTCCGAACCGTTCCGAGTGCCCCCCGGTGCCCCCGCACCAATGGCCAAATGCGGTACTGCACCGCCCATTAGCTTGAATTCTGCTTGTTATGCGAGACAACACGCGCAAACCGAGTCAGAATTTAAAAAGAAAAGTTGCTCGTCTTTCAAAACGCTCGTTAAACCGCGTTACTCGTGAACCAAGGTTCCACTGTATTGGGTTTACTCTAATAGTTTTATTTTCCCATAGAAAAAGACTAAAAAAAAAATGACCTGACCCCTTTCCATACCTTGTACCTGTGGCCAACCTTTGCACAACATCAGCTGTTGGCACAGACTAACTACAGGACTAGATCAGGGAAAGCATGAGATCGTGGGGACTGCTTTTTTATTTTTTATTTTATTCTTGTTCGGATTGATTCATCTAACGACTCACTGAGGAAAAAGGAGTAGCCACTCCTAGGGAACAATTCAAATCTGAACTCATGTGCCCGGCAGTTTAGAGACGTGGAGGCGCCGTCATTTGTAAGTAATCTTCGGCAGAAAGGGCTGTAGATTTTCCGAAATAGCATTTTGGTTATGTTAATGTGGCCATTTCACATGCAAATATTGCTTAATGGAGTTTTTTTTTTCATTAACCCACTTGGCTGGCTTGCTGGTATAATTCTATAAACTGGAAGATTAGTGCTCTCCAGATAGTAAATGACCTTTCTGGAAATGTAAAAAGTGGCATTTGTTTCGCAGTAACCTGCAGTTGTTCTGCGTTTTTTTTAAATGTGCAGAATAAGCTTCTTGTATTGGGCTGTTTTTTAATTTGCTTTATTCTGATCCCGCTGGGTTCCTCTGCAGCTATGTGCTACCTCATTCCCCAGGCGCGTGCGATTGTAGCACCTGGTGCTTCCACTTTTTATAATAAGGAATCAAAATAGCTGCAGAGGCAAGTGGGATGGGGGGGGGGGGGGGGTCTGATATTGCTGGTGGAGAGATCTGATAGCGGCTTCATGCCCAGGAGATGATGCGGTATGATCGTGGAAGGGGGGGGAGGGGGGTGCATGTGACCCACCTGCTGAAAATAGCAGGAGGCTCCTTGGGAGCTGTTCTCTTCGTGTTTTTTTTTTTTTGCCATCCTGCTGTATGAATCAGTGCGAGACCTCCATCTCGGGGACGGATGACGCTAATAAATTTTGTTGTTTTGCAGCCAAGTTCCAGTCTTTGTGCAGATTCATCAGAAGTGGAGGAAACTTTACGTGGGCGAGTGCCAGGGGCCGGGAGTGCGGACAGACTTCGAGATGGTCCATTTAAAGAAAGTGCCCAATCAGTACACGCACTTGTCGGGACTCCTGGACATCTTCAAATCCAAAATTGTATGTACGCAGTTTTTCCCCGAATGGGAGCGGACAGATGTTTTATATTTTCCCCCCGTTCAAATGTATAGGATACGCCTCATTAAATAAAGTTTTAGTGAAAGCCCAACTCTGATCTCAGATGCCGACTAGATAATGCTGCTCCAGGTAGGCCTGCCGACAATACTTCACACAGGTGCCAGCTCAGTTCGTCAGACTGAAAGTTAACCTTTCTAATTAAAAAAATAATAAAATGCATATCTTTTAGCGGTTAATAAATGTGCCTTTATTAACCACTTCAGCCCCGCAGGATTTTACCCACTTCCCGACCAGAGCACTTTTTGCGATTCGGCACTGCGTCGCTTTAACTGACAATTGCGCGGTCGTGCGACGTTGTACCCAAACAAAATTAACGTCCTTTTTTTCCCCACAAGTAGAGCTTTCTTTTGGTGGTATTTGATCGCCTGTGCGTTTTTTATTTTTTGCGCTATAAACAAGAAAAGAGCGTCAATTTTGAAAAAAATGCAATATTTTTTACTTTTTGCTATAATAAACATCCGCCAAAAGTATATAAAAAAAACTATTTTTTTCCTCAGTTTAGGCCGATATATATTCTTCTACATATATTTGGTAAAAAAATCGCAATAATCGTATATTGATTGGTTTGTGCAAAATTTATATCTTCTAAAAAATAGGGGATAGTTTTATGGCATTTTTGTTTTTACATTTTTTTTTTTTTTTTTTTTAATTAGTAATGGCGGTGATCTGTGATTTTTATCAGAACTGTGACATTATGGCGGACACTTTTGACACTATTTTATGACTATTGTCATTTATACAGCGATCAGTGCTATAAAAATGCATTGATTACTGTGTAAATGACACTGGCAGTGAAGAGGTTAACCGCTAGGGGGCGGTGAAGGGGTTAACTGTGTTCTAGGGAGTGATTTTAACTGTGGGGAGGGGGGGCTGGGCTACAAGTGACACAACAGCGATCCCTGCGCTCGATGACAGAGAGCAGTGATCTCTGTCCTGTCACTGGGCAGAATGGGGAAATGCTTTGTTTACAAAAGCATCTCCCCGTTCTACCTCTCCATAACACGATCGCGGACATCGAGTCTGCGGGACCAGCGGTCACGCGTCCGCAACACCGCTCCTTAAAGGGGACGTACCTGTACGCCCTTTTGCCTACCGCTACCATTCTGCCGAAGTAAATCGGCATGCGCTAGTCGGCAAGCAGTTAATTTTTTTTTTTTTTTGTAAAGCTTTGCACCCACGAACAGAAGATTGCAGGCGCAATCTGAGGCTGCTGCAGGCTGTGTAGCTGTCTGCTCATACCTCGTACGGGCAGGCAGTTGCTAAATGGCAGGAACCATCCATGAACTACCTAGAGTGCTCATCAACACTCTGGTAGTACATTGAGAACTACAAGCTGTCAGCTGCAAAGGCTGTCGGTACTTGTTGTTTATTCGTTCACAGAACTCTGTGAATGCGAGACGTGGTTGTGTGGGCGGAGCCCCGCATGGCTGCATTCTTTTCAAATTGTGGCAGCGGGTGCCGGGAGAAGATCCCCGGCCCGCTGTCACAATTAGACAGGAGATCGGGGAGTGGCTGCAGGAGTGGGAACTTGTTCTCAAATGTGAACTTATCCTTGAAGCATATGCAATGAACAGGAGTTTGGACAGCTTCACTCTGAGAAGATCCACCTTTAATTGAGTCATAAAAACAACAAAACACTGCAGCATAACACTGTGGGGCATGAGAAAACGTCTACGTGTTTCACACTACATCAGTGCTTAATTATGACTGATCTCAGAGAAAAGTACATTAAATAATTAATTGGGCCTTTATTTCTACAGTCGGATACTCCAAATGCAAGGGTGATGATTATCTTTGCTTGAGGTGTGGGGCACTTAGCCCAAACATAAATCGCATGCTATTTGTCTGCAGAAGAGTTAAAAGATATTGGAATAGAATTGTGGGTTGGTCAAGTTGTTTAATGAAGGGACATATACATTTATAATTTAGAATAGTTGTGTTCCTACCCGGTCCCCAGGAAAGCGATCCCAATTTATTCATATCAATTACCTTAAAAGAATTATTCAAGATTGGGTTGAGAGAATGGTACCCCGAATAAGTAACATTTTACTTCAGATCTCCAAAAATTAAATTTTATGGGGTTTTGGGTGGTAAGACTTTGAAAAATAAAGTCAGTTTGAAGGTTGATGGGCTAAATATAGAAATAAATTCCCAGTGTTCCAGTTACTTGAATAAGGTAATATAATAACCTTGGTTTAATGTAATTTAAGGTACTTGTCATGATCATGAATACCAAAAAAAGAGGAAGGATGGGCTTTTGTTGAAGGGGCTACCTCCAATGGAGTGACAAGACCACATCCATAAAATCCTAAAAGCACATATTTGTTCGCATTCATTTTCTTTAACACAACACATAGTTAAAAGCATGAATAAAGGAATATATGGTTACAATCCGGATGTTCAGAATGTAATCTTGTTTTTGGACACCCAACCAAACCCCAAACTCCCCCGGCCAGCCCATAGTTTTTTTTTTTTTTAATACAAATCAATACAACTGCATATACATATCAATGCATCAAGATAAAAACATAAGGATACAATTTACAAAACATGGAACAGTTTGTTGAATGAGAGTGGAGTCACCTATCTACGCGTTTCACATCTAACTTCGTCAGGAGGAGAGAGGTGATTTGTATATTAGATTGTAAATGAGAAAATTCAATGCAGTTGGTGGAAGAGGCGATAGCCCTGTATAAGCCCCACTAGGTAAGGCACTCCAAAGGAATCGCAAGCATTCACAAGTGAAATAATAGTTTGTAGGAGATGCACCTAAAAGCATTCAAACTAGAACAAGCCCACTAGGAAAGCAAAATGCCCAGTTTATATGGTCACAGTGAGGTCCACCATGAGTAATTCCATTAACATGAACAGAAAAGCATATCCTTCTTCCTGGCCAGGCAGGCTTTGCCATGATCAGGAAGAATTGATCTAAATCGAGGAAAAAAGCCCAATTTGGGCTATTTTTTAAATGGGTCCTCCATCCAATTATAAAAAAAATAAAATAGAAAAATTCTGGCTGCAATACTTGCCTTTTAATCGAAATACAGCTTTGCATTAAAGGCGAGTATTGCAGCCAGAGTTTTTCAATTTTTTTTTAAATAATTGGATGGAGGGCCCATTTGGGAGCAATACATTTGTGCCATAAGATGTTCCTGGTTTTCTGGGTTAAATGAAGCCCAGCTTCGCTCATCCTGGAAGACTGAGGATATACTGGGATTGTAGGGAGTCATAAGCCCGCCCCCTTACAGGACGTCACTGTGGCACCCTACATTCACTGTGTAATGATGCAGAAAGTGGCACTGACAGCATCACATTAGTGCCTCTCTTTACATTGACGATCACCCGGCCTGAAGAAGGTGTAGCGCGCTTGGTATCACATGACTAGCCTGAGGACCTGGGGAATGTATTTTTTTTTTTTTTTTCTTTTTAAATTATAACTTACAACCTTGAGCACCGGGTGGGGGCATGTCCAAGTCAGGGATCTGTGCTGGTAGGAATTCTGTATTGAGTGAAATATGGGGGGGGGGCACCACTAATAACACCCTGCTACAAAAGTCCTAGTTGTCTGGCTTCAGTATTTTCAGTCTGACACAGGTATTCAAATTAGAAAATCAGACTGAAATCCTTATCTGCAGAGTTGTTGCATTCTGGAGTAGAATGTTGGGCAGGTAACGGACCTTTTTATTTTTAGGAGAAACCAGCAGTGGCAGCCTTCAGATTCTCTCAGTACAAATCTCCTTGAAGATTCTTCCCCTGGCACTTCTTATTCTTCTTTTTTCCCTGAGACATTGCTGACACTGCACATAAGCAGCCAACCAGAATCTATACTGAAGCTGGGCTTTCTGTACAAGTCAAAGGGAATCAGCAGCATGAAGTGTCTGAATGGTGCGCTTTAAAGCTAACATTTTAGCAACATTACAAGTCTGCAAGAGTAAATTGCTGTCACAATATATAAAATAAATAAAAAAAATAAAAATGACAAACATGTTGTTATACTTACCTGCCTTGTGTAATGGTTTTGCACAGGGCAGCCCCGATCCTCTTCTTTTTGGGTACCCCGTTTGCGGTCCTTGCTCCCCCCCCCCCCCTGCCGAGTGCCCCCATAGCAAGCCTCTTGCTATAGGGGCACTTGAGCAGGCTCGCTCCCCAGCCGCGCTCCTGTGAATGGACATTGTCCGTTTACACAAAGCACGGATTGCCCCGCCCCCTGCTCTCTGATTTATTAGCTCACTGACTGTGATTGGCAGCAACAGGTTTTTCTTGGATAAAGGCAGTAAGAGCATGCTGATAGGAGGAAAAAGCAGAGTTTCAGACATGAGGTTATTGCTGTGCTGCTTCCTCAGTCACTGTCCAGTCACAACCTGGGAGCGAGATCAGGACAACGTGGGCTCGGAGAAAGTGGGTTAAATGATGCTGGCCATCAGATTGAAGACTTTTAGTGGCAGAAAAAACTAGTGCGGGTAAAATCTCTGGATTGTGGTTGAATATCGCAGTTTTGTTATTTTATCACTTAGTGGTCTTTGTAATTAACAAAAAAAAAAAAAATTTTTTTAATCTCACATCTTCTAGTAACTTAAAGCACCCAAAAATGGAACTTCCACTGATTGGATTCCTCCCCCCCCCCCCTCTGGTGTCACATTTGGCACCTTTCAGGGGGGAGAGGGGAGCACATACCTGTCTAATCCAGGTTTTTGCTCCAACTTCCGGGCATAGATCGCCGCAGGTTTGTCCGGCCCCCCCTCGCCTCCCCCCCCTGCTGTCCCCCCCCGCTGTCTTCTGGGAGACACGCAGGTCCCAGAGGACAGCAGGGACCAGTGGGATCGCGCAGTGCGACTCGCGCATGCGCATTTCGGAACCAGGCTAATGAAAGCCGCAAGGCTTCACTTCCTGATTCCCTTACCGAAGGTGGCGGAGCCTCCACCCGAGAGCCGAGGGACAGATCGGCTTCGGGTGAGGACATCGCGGGCGCCCTGGACAGGTGAGTGTCCTTATTTTATAAGTCAGCAGCTGCAGTATTTGTAGCTGCTGACTTTTAAAAAAAATAAAAATTTCAGCGGAACTCCGCTTTAAACTTAACATTTGTGCCATCTAATCTTAGTACTGTAATTGTATTTCATGCCATTATATAAATAATTATTTTTAGCTGGAAAAAAATAACCATTTTCCCCTAAGCATTTAGGGGGAAATAAGTTTAAAATGTATTTTCTGAAGCTAAACATTTATTTCTAAAGCTGATCATACACTATACAATCTGATTGTACAATATCCCTTAGATTTACCATGTAGTGTAAAGCCTGGTACACACTACAGCGAGGTTAGTCCAGTGATTCCCCCGCCAGAACACTCTGATCGGCGCTCTGCTATTGGCTGAGAGCACTGATAGGGAGTCGGTCGGCTGCTGGTTTTCCAGCATACACATCTGACATACACACAGGCAGAATGTTGCCAGTTATTTTTTTGTACCGGCAAATGTCTCCCGACATTCTGCCCGTGTGTACAGGGCTTTAGGGGCTGTCTGATTTTGATACTAATTGGATGAATTGTTCAGGATTGTCCTGATACATAGATGTGGTCAATAGAATGTATAGTTTATGGCCAACTTAAGATTGATATATTGGATGTTTGTATTCGTTTTACGTGAAAAGGTAAAATATTGTCTGTTTGTAGGGCTGTCCCCTTACTGCGCTCCCACCTGTGAACATTGCAATCCGCTTCACCTATATTCTGCAGGACTGGCAGCAGTACTTCTGGCCACAGCAACCTCCAGGTAGGATACTACACCCCCCCCCCCCCCCCCCCCCCCAACCCCCACAGCATCACTGAGACCAAGTACTCACTTTCCCCTCCTCCCTTTCCTTTTCTTTTCCTCCTGATTTCTCTTTTTCCCTTTGTGTATCCTTTTCTTTCCGTACCCTTTTTCCTTTTTGTCTTTTTTTTTTTTTTTTTCATTATAAATTTATTTAGACCAGGGGTTTCCAAACTTTCTAATCCGGGGGACAATTTGCTGTTCTTTAGACTTTTTGGGGGGCCTGACTGTGGCCAGTGGAAGTAGAAAATGTCCTGGTGGCAGTGGAAGTAAAACATGCTCCATCATTGGTGTCAGTAGGATGAGTAGTACCCCACTATTGGTGTCAGCGGGAGGAATAGTGCCCCATCATTGGTGTCAGTAAGATGAGTAGTACCCCACAATTGGTGTCAGCGGGAGGAATAGTGCCCCATCATTGGTGTCAGTAGGATGAGTAGTACCCCACTATTGATGTCAGCGGGAGGATTGGTGCCCCATCATTGGTGTCAGTAGGATGAGTAGTACCCCACTATTGGTGTCAGCGGGAGAAATAGTGCTCCTTCATTGCTGTCAGTAGGATGAGTAGTACCCCACTATTGGTGTCAGTGGAGGAATAGTGCCCCATCATTTGTGTCAGTAGGATGAGTAGTACCCCACTATTGGTGTCAGCGGGAGGATTACTGCCCCATCATTGGTGTCAGTAGGATGAGTAGTGCCCCACTATTGGTGTCAGCGGGAGGAATAGTGCCCCATCATTGGTGTCAGTAGGATAAGTAGTGCCCCACTATTGGTGTCAGCGGGAGGAATAGTGCCCCATCATTGGTGTCAGTAGGATGAGTAGTACCCCACTATTGGTGTCAGCGGGAGGAATAGTGCCCCATCATTGGTGTCAGTAGGATGAGTAGTGCCCCACTATTGGTGTCAGCGGGAGGAATAGTGCCCCATCATTGGTGTCAGTAGGATGAGTAGTACCCCCACTATTGGTGTCAGCAGGCGGAATAGTGCCACATTGTTGGTGTCAGTGGCAAGAATTATGCTCCCATTGTTGGTGTCAGTGGGTGGAATATTCCCATTGCACACGTTCCTGGAATAAGCTCTTGGCATACTGGTTGCTGTAGCGACCGCCAGCTAGATACTGGAACCAATACGATATGTAGATATTCGCCAGCACACCAAGGATCTTCAATTTCGTCCAAACGTTGTTTCTAATCAAAGAATGATCACATCAAAAAATTGTGTCGTGCAACGTTTTGGAGCCACATGGGACCTCTTCGTCAGGCATGTGACCATCACATACCTGACAAGGGGTCCTGCGTAGCTCTGAAACATTGAACTACATCATTTTGTGAAGTGATCAGTCTTTGAATAAAAAAACGCTGGGACGACACTGAAGATCCTTGGCGTGCTGGCGAATATCTACATATATTTAGTGGAATAGTGCAAAGTGTACAGTTCATGACAATTAATAGACACAAAAACAATCGTCATAAAAGCATATAAAGAATACCTGCCAGGAACTCGTAAAGTCTCCCTGGTCGGTTCCCCTGCCCCCTCCTCAACTGAATATCTGGTCAGGATATACACTATAAAAAAAAAAATCGAAATACCAGTGCCATACATACGTGATGGAATATACAAATATTAACAAATATGTAAATATGCATAAATATATACAAATATTGAAGAGGGCGCTACCGGCACATATACTGTACAGAGGGTCAACTAAGACCCAGTGGTGTATAGGCATGCTAAAGGACTTCTTTTAAGACATTATACTAGGTTACAGACTAAGGCTGGCCGTACACGAGTCACTTTCCTCCCTTCAAAACACAGATTGAATAAAAGAAATCGACTCATGTCCCCTGTCCACACACCCGATGTGGTTGGGGGAATCCCTCCTGCCGCTGAGCCTTTGTTTTTTGAAAAGCAGGGAGATTTCTCCACGATCAGAATACACTCATCAGCACTGCCGGGTTTATAGTCAGCGGCACTGATTGAGAGACTTTTTTCCAACAGGCTGCTTGTATGTAAGCCGATCGATAGATCAACTTGTGTACAAGCAGCCTGCCCATATTAGAAATTTGGCTGGTCCCTGCTGAACTTGTCTAATTCCAATCCATGTATGGCTGGCCTAAATTGGTTGTAAACCTTTTATTTATTTTTTTAATAAAAATAACAAACGTGTCATACTTACCAGCTATCTGCAATCGTTTTGCACAGAGCAGCCCCGATCCTCTTCTTCTGGGGCCCCCCGCCGGCGCTCCAAGCCCCTCCTTTTCATTGGGTGCCCACATGGAAAGCTGCTTTCCCTGGGTGTACCTGTGTGGGCTCAATCCCAAGTCCCGCTACTGCGTCCATTGATACAGACAGAGGGACTCACCCCTTGCTCCTGTGTCACTGGATTTGATTGACAGCAGCGGGAGCCAATGGCTCCTGCTTCTTACAATCTGTCCAACGAGGAGAGAGACAGCGGCTGGAGCCGCTGCGCTCGTGCACATCGCTGGATCGGATCGGGCTCAGGTAAGAAAAAGGGGGGGTCTGGGAGGGAGCTGCAGCACAGGTGGTTTTTCACCTTAAAGCGGAGTTCCACCCTGAATTTTTTTTTTTTTTTTTTTTTTTTTTTTTTACATTTTTCCAGTGCTTGATCAATAATGACAAACATTTGGAGTGATTTTTTTTTTTTTCTTTTATACTTGCCAGAAGTGCCCTGTTGCTAGGTGGTGGCTCCTAATCTGCCACTTCCTGCTCCCCGGCGCTCCGCATCACTTCCTCCCTCACCTGTGCTCCTGGGAAATGAGCCATCATTTCCCAGGAGTCGCGGGCAGGACGTTGTGAAATAAATTGCGTTATTTCCCATCAGAAAATGGCGTGATTTAAGGCGGATCACAGCACCATTTTTAAAAAGGGAACAAAGCCCTTGGTTGCCGTCACAACAGGGCGGGCACTTCCGATGACGACGCCCATTGCGATGGCAACCTGAGAAGTTTCCTGTGCCTCTAGATGTCCTTCGTGCGCATGCACAAGAATGGGTGGTGCATGCTGGTTATGCAGCAGCACCGTATCCCGGAAGTTTATGCTTTGTGCGCTTCGCCTGCCCACAAGTAAGATGGGAATACCCAAGCAGCATCAATATAAGGTAACTTTTTTTAATAAAATATCAAGAAAAGCGGCTCTATTAATGAGAATAACCAATGCTAAATCTACATAATGTGATAGATTTAAACAAAATGTAATTTATGTGGTTGCAACTCCGCTTTAATGCATAGAATGCAATAAGGTGAAAAACCTTGAGGCTTTAGAACAACGTTAAGTAAGAACGATAGGTTGAGAAAAGAGTTGAGGATTAATAGGAGAGGGATCCAAAGAGAGAAGTACAGGGGGAACATAAAAAAAAAAAAATAGGGGGGAGGGGGTTGAAGGGAAGGGGAAGAACAGGAAGTCTATAAAATATAGTGGCATGCGGGTTACAATATTAAAGTAGTTGTACACCCTGTACAACCACTGTTACCTACAGGTAAGCCTATATTAAGGCTTACCTGTAGGTGCTGGAAATATCTCCTAAACCTCCACGGTTTAGGAGATATTTACAAAAAAGCCACGCGCCGTTGTCTACGGCGCATGCGCACTTTAGAAAGGGCGCATCGTGCCGTTTCTAATAGGGGTAATGCCGTGACTGGCGTCTCCCGCGCGCATGCACGGGAGCGACGTCACACAACTCCGGGCAGTCACAGAGCCAGAGTTCGCGGCCCCGGAAGGAAGAGGGGTGAAGATGGACGCTCACTGCTAGTGGGGACAGCGGTGACATCGCAGGCTTCGGTTTCAGGTAAGTGACACATAATGCTTTACCTTTGCAGGGAAATAAAGAGGAAGTAAAACCCACCAGGGTTTACTTCCTCTTTAAGTACAGAGAATGCCTACTGAGAGGTCTGGGTCGTCTGGACCGAGATGTAGGAGCCGTATTCCTGCGTGAATTGGAAATGGTGCTCATAATACCAGGTTTTGCAGAAATGTTCATCTTTATTCAGCAGTCAAGCATTCCGTGTCATTCAGCTCTTTCTGATATCCATTGTCCCCCCCCATCGGAGGATCAGTACTTCTCCTGTTTTGTGAAATACAAACTCTGGCAGCATAGAGCAGGTGGATCACAAGAGATGTCTTGTATCTGTGTTTTTTTTCGAAAGTGGGGTTAGATTTTTGTCTTTCTTTTCTATATGATAAAGCCCCGTACACACTATCAGATGTTCTGCTGATTTTTTTTTCCTTCAGATTTAACAAAACCATATAATATGAGGCCAAACCTTAGGAGTTTCAAATTGTATACAATCAGTCAGGCCCTTGCACTACATGGTTTTGGTAAATCTGAAGACAAAAATCAGCAGAAAATCTAATATAGTGTACATGGGGCTTAAATATACCAGTACTATCAGCAATAATGAAGATGACGTTTAATCTGCTTATATTTTGTCTTCCTCCCGTTTCTTTTTGCCCCCTCATCAGCATGCCAATTAAAGTGGTTGTGAACCTCAGACATGAAATATGAACAAAGCATGTCGCCTCTGACAAAGTTTCCTGACACCAAGAGAATAATGGTGACAGGGGAGGGAGCTCAAGCTGATTGACAACCTCAGCTCTGTTCCTGTGAGCTGTGTGAAGGAGGGGGGGGGGCCTCTCTTCCCTCCAATCAGGTCTCAGAGCTCTACAGTGTGTGATTTCAGCTCTCTCTCACTGCAAAAAAAGATAGTTACATAGTAGGCGAGGTTGAAAAAAGACACAAGTCTTTTGAAACTATCGATGCTTCCCGCCAAAACTACTGCTTGTGGAGGGGAATTTCACATCCTAACTGCTCTTTCACTAAAGAACCCTCTACATAGCTTATGGTTAAACCGCTTTTCTTCTGATTTTATTGAGTGGCCGCATGTCTTATTAAATTCCCAGTTCTCCGCCCCCTGTTTTCTGACAGTTCAGTTTTTATAAATTCTTTACTTTGCACAGCTGTAGAGAAGAGAAGACTGCAGATAGACAGGTACAACCTACGTAGGAGGATTTGTTTCATCTCTGTGCATCACCTGAGGATAGTCCCTGCGTATTTGTAAAGATTTACAATCACTTTAAATATTAAATAAAATATATTGTTTTCAAAACATACCTTCTTTTTTTACCCAATGGCATCATCACTGGGTCTATCTACTTCTTTATGCAATGCAGGCAGATTAGGACTGGGGGGGGGGGGGGGGGGGGGGGGGTGGCGGCGCTGGATGTCGCACATAGCATCTCACCTCAGAGCTCATCTCAAGAGTCCTCAGTCCTGATGCAGGCAGTTTGCTGATCTTTAGGAAGATTTATACAAATAATAAAATGTCTTGATGTCAGTCTGGAGGATTGGGCACCTTGTTTTTTTTGCATCTTGACCACCCAAGGTAACACCCACATGTGATAGTGACCCTGCATGATGGAAGGAACTGAAATCCAATGGATGAAAGGGATGGGCCAGGGGCAGTAAGGGAGGAAAGGGTTGGATTATGCTGCAGTTCCTCCAGCCAGGAAATAAGGTGGGCTCTTTCTGACTTGCTGCAGCTTCTAATGCATATTGTGAGAAGCTCACAGTGTGCAGTAAAATCAGTAAGCCATTTCAGTACAGGAGATGAGCCTCTACAACCGAAATCAGAACAAGCCATTTCAGTACAAGAGGTGAGCCAGTACAACTGAGCAAGACTGAAGGGAAAGAGTCTGGATCAGTTGAAGTGTTAACTACAAGCATCTATAGAGAGAGTTGAAATACATTTTCCGTGAACCGTCTGTCCTATCAATGTGTCAAAATTTTTTAATTTGGTTCATCCGATGTTCTAATCCTGACAGCACATAGACCGTTCCTGACCTTTTCTTCTCTTAAATGCAGTCAAGGCAATAGAACTTGTTTAAGATTGTGATTGGATGGGGAAACAACGGAACATCTTGTGCCTTATACAGTATCTCCATACAGCTCTCTTTTTATGAACTCACATGTTGTAAAACAGGTGCGAGAGGCCCACAAACTCCCACCAGGGAAGTGCATGCCCATTATCTGGGATGGCAGATTGGCAAGCCGAGACCACGATCAAAGGGTTGCCGAACTGCCATCCCAGAGCATCAGAGTGCATGGAGCGGGCACCGACAGTGGAGGAAGCAGGAGCCCCATAAACCGATCCTCTGTAGCGCCGGCTCCTGTCCCAGGTGGGCTGATGCCAAGTGCACTTCACCTGGGATCTTTCTAGCGGCCTGGAGGGCGATGCCAGCAGAAGCTGGAAGTGGAAAAGTTCAGTGTATTAAACATCGCATACAGTGCACTTTTGCAGCGGGCATATTAGAAATGATAAAAAAGGGTTATTGGGCTGCTTTCACACTGATTAGCAGATTCAGTGCTGTACACCGGTGGCTTTCCTGCAGGTTAGCTGCACTGAGCCATAGACTTCTATTATATCCTGAGGTTTTTGGTACGCTTTCAGGAAGATGTAATAGAAGTCTATGGCTCTGTGCAGCTAACCCTCAAGAAAGCCACAGGTGCACTGTGATGCGGGTAAATTGCAGCACATTAGTGTGCTCAGGGCAGTAACGTCTCATTTACATTTGCATTTTGGGGGGGTGGTAGAACCCCCACAGTTCTTTGTGGCCTGCAGCCAGTTTCCAAATCAAGAAGTACCCCTTTCACACTGAGGCGCTTTACAGGCGCTACAGCACTAAAAATAGCGCCTGTAAAGAGCCCCTCATGTCTCTCCATCGGGCTTTCACACTGGGGCGGTGCGCTTGCAGGATGGTAAAAAAAGTCCTGCAAGCCGCATCTTTGCAGCCCTGTAGGAGCAGTGTATACACCGCCCCCTAAAGTGCTCATGCCCATTGAAAACAATGGGGCAGCGCTGGCAAACTGACGCTGCATCGGCGCTTTGTGGGCAGTTTTAACTTTTTTTTTGGCTGCTAGCGGGGGTTAAAACCGCCCTGCTAGCGCCAGAATAGCACCGGTAAAGCGGCGCTAAAAACAGCGCCGCTTTACCGCCGATGCCCACCCCCAATGTGAAAGGGCTCTTAAGGTGGTTGTAATCCTCAGACATTAAATATGAACAAAGCATATCCCACTATAGTGTGTACTTGTCTCACTTAGGAGGACTGAGCGCCAATTCTGTCTGCTGCCTTTTTCTTCTGCTATCTGCATCAGTCACTTCTGACAAGTTTTGTCAGCTGATTTACAGCCTCAGCTCTGTTTCCTGTGCTGTGTGGAAGTAGAGGGGGGGGCTTCCCTTCTATTCCCTTCCCTCCAATCAGCTGTCAGAGCTCTCCGCTGTTTTTTTTTTTTTTTGACAGTTCAGACAAGCTTTGTAAATCCAGCACTTTTAAAAGATGTAGAGAAGAACTGACTGCAGATAAACATGTACAACTTATATAGAAGGATTTGTTTAATCTCTGTGTATCACCTGGGGCTAGTAACGTCACTGGGTAAGTGTAATAGTTTACAGCCACTTTTAAGTGGCCCTTGCTTTTCAAAAGATTGAGCACCCATGATGTAAAAATAAACCTGACCTAAGCTGGAACTGAGAGGATCTCTATTTTGATCACTAGGGGTGAACACATTGGGGTTTATTTACTAAAGCTGGAGAGTGCAAAATCAGGCTCACTTATGCAGAGAAACCAATCGGCTTCCAGGTTTTATTGCCAAAACTTAATTGAACAAGCCGAGGTTAGATGCTGATTGGTTTCTATGCAGAAGTGAGCCTGATTTTGCACTCTCCAGCTTTAGTAAATAAACCCCCCTATGAACCTTCACTGCATTGAACAGATCTGTGTGCATGTTCAGGTTACTGATTGAGCCGGTTATTTTGCTGTAATGTATGTATATGTGTGTATGTGTATTAATAGAGACACTGTTATGTCTTTTATAATAGACATTGATGCTGTTATTGGTGGAGAAGTTGGAGGACTGGAATTTGGAAAACTTCCATTTGGCGCCTGTGAGGACCCAATAAGGTGGGTATAATGGATGGGGGGGGGGGGGGGGGTTGTTTTAAAAAGACTTATTTTTTTTGTTAGTAGGAACAACTTCTTTTACCAAACATACACCATGAATGGACAGATGGAATCTGGTTATATAAATCTGAGCTCCAGCTTTTTACCTTCTGTCTTCCATAGTAGTCCCGGCTCATCTTCTGCACTGACATTACTTATATTCCACAGCACACTGCGAGCCCCTCATAGAGTTCATTAGAAGCTGCAGCCAATGAGGTAGAGCCCACCTCATTTACTGGCTGGAGGATAATCGCAAGCGAATCCAGCAGGCTGGTTGTACCCAAGTTGATTGATCGACTTTCATTCAGCCTGCCCACTAAGGGTTCGAATCTCGGCCGATTCCTGCTGAACCGGCTGAGATTCTAGCCATGTATGGCCGGCCTAGGGGCTGTTGGGAGGAGTACTGAGGCAGGGTGCTGTGATGTTTTCAGGAAGTTGTGTAGAGCAACCTGCAGACCCCTTCCACCAGCCATGATCTGCCTGCAATGCATAGAGCAGCACAGTGGTAAAGCCACTGGGTCTTAAACTATTTAATATCATTAGCATGTTGGGCAGCGCAGGGGCTAGGGTCGCCGGTTCAAATCCCAACCAGGGCACTACCACCTGCCTGGAGGTTGCATGTTCACTCTGTGCCTGCATGGATTTCCTCTGGGTACTCCGGTTTCCTCCCGCGCTTCAAAGACATGCTGGTGGCCCTAGTATATGTGTATGAATGTCAGTTAGGGACCTTCGATTATAAGCACCTTGAGGGCATGGACTGATGTGAATGTACAATATATATGTAAAGTGCTGCGTAAAATTGACGGCGCTGTATAAGCACATGTAATGAATAAAATAGAATAAATGTTGATGAGGGGGCAGGGAGGAACCAGGAAATGCTAAATAAAGGCTTATTAAACTTCACCTTTAAATCTGAGCTCCAGCAAACTGCTAAATGCACAAATGAAATCACATATATGGGAGCTTTTTTTTACCTGCCAAAGAATTTGTATTGCTATCTTTCCACCCCTGAGATTTACACAGATCTGCCGCACAGCACATTCCTTTCACATTGTATGGGATTGTAAATAACTGTGGTAGGGGTATCAGGATGGTCAAACGTTTAACCGTCTGTACTGCGTCCATTATATTCACCAACAGCTGTACAAGTCCAAGTGCCTGTCTGATTGCATATCATTTAAATGCATTGTTTACCTAGGTCCTCTCTGCATACTTTTGGTAAATCTAAAGGGAGATGTACAACCTTTGTACAATCAGATCATAAGGTGTATGGCTAGCTGTAACATTTTTAACCACTTCAGCCCCGGAAGATTTGGCTGCTGAATGACCGGGCCATTTTTTGCGATTCGGCACTGCGCCGCTTTAACTGACAATTGCGCGGTCGTGCGACTCTGCACCCAAACAAAATTGATGTCGTCCCCCCCACAAACAGAGCTTTCTTTTGGTGGTATTTGATCACCTCTGCGTTTTTTATTTTTTGCGCTATAAACAAAAAAAAGTGCCAATTTTGAAAAAAACACAATATTTTGTACATTTTGCTATAATAAATATCCCCATTTTTTTTTTCTTTTTTTAAGAGCCCTTGCACACTGGGGCGGGGGGCGGCGTCGGCGGTAAAACGCCGCTAAAACCGCCCCGCTAGCGGCCGAGAAGGGGTTAAATACCACCGCAAAGCGCCTCTGCAGAGGCGCATTGCCGGCGGTATAGCCGCGCCGTCCCATTGATTTCAATGGGCAGGAGCGGTGAAGGAGCGGTATACACACTGCTCCTTCACCGCTCCGAAGATGCTGCTGGCAGGACTTTTTTTACCGTCCTGCCAGCGCATCGCTCCAGTGTGCAAGCCCTCGGGGCTTTCACACTGGTATGAAAGCAGCGGGACTTTCGGGGCGGTTTGCAGGCGCTATTATTAGCGCAATAGCGCCTGCAAACCGCCCCAGTGTGCAAGGGCTCTAAAAAAGCTAATTTTTTCTCAGTTTAGGCCAATATGTATTCTTTTACATATTTTTGGTAAAAAAAAAATCGCAATAAGCGTATATTGATTAGTTTGCGCAAAAGTTATAGCGTCTACAAAATAGGGGATAGATTTATAGCATTTTTATAAATTTTTTTTTTTTTTACTAGTAATGGCGGCCATCTGCAATTTTTATCGTGACTGCGACATTATGGAGGACACATCGGACAATTTTGACACATTTTTGGGACCATTGGCATTTATACAGCAATCATTGCTATAAAAATGCATTAATTACTGTAACAATGTCACTGGCAGTGAAGGGGTTAACACTAGGGGGGTGATCAAGGGGTTAAATGTGCTCCCTGGGAGGTGATTCTAACTGTAGGGGGAGGGGACTGACTAGAGGAAGTGACGGGTCGTGGTTCCTAGCTAATAGGAACACACGATCTGTCACTCGTCTCAAAACAGAACAGGGAAGTGTGTGTTTGCACACACTCGTCCCTGTTCTGTGTCTCCTGCTCACGATCGCTCGTGGCCGGCGGTCATTGCGACCATCGTCCACGAGCATCGGCACCCCCGCTGTGCAGCGGCGCGCAGCGCCTGCTGTCCTGATCCCGCGAGCCGACGTATAGCTAGCTGTTCGCGGGATCGTGCCGACCTGCCACAGTAAAATGACGGCAGCTGGTTGCAAGCGGTTAAAGTGGTTATAAAGGCATAAGGTTTACCTTAATATATTCTCTGCATTAGGGTTAAAAAAAAATCCTCTGTGCAGCCCCCCCAGCCCCTTTATACCTACCTGAGCCCGATCAGACAAACACTTTAACCACTTGACCTCCAGAAGATTTACCCCCCTTTAAAGACCAGGCCACTTTTTGCGATACGGTACTGTGTTATTTTAACTGACAATTGCGCGGCTGTGCGACGCTGTACCCAAATACAATTTTTGTCCTTTTTCTCCCATAAATAGAGCTTTTTTTTGGTGGTATTTGATCACCTATGTGGTTTTTATTTTTTGCGCTATAAACAAAAAAAGACCATGGGAAAAAAAACAACAATATTCTTTACTTTCTGCTATAAAACATATCCAATAAAAAATATTAAAAATCTAATTTCTTCATCAATTTAGGCCAATATGTATTCTGCTGCATATTTTTGGTATTAAAATCCCAATAAGCCCCGATTCACACAGGGGCGACTTGTCAGGAGACTTAGCCGCCTGACAAGTCGCGTCCCGTTCTGTACTACGGAACCGTTCTAATAGGAGCGACGCAAGTCGCTCCGACTTAGAAAAAGGTTCCTGTACTATTTTTGGGGCAACTTCAGGCGACCTGCATTGACTTCTATACAGAAGTCATTTGCAAGTCGCCGCTGAAGTCATGTGCAGGTCGCCTCGGTGAGTCGGCATGCAAGTCGTGTTGCCCCTGTGTGAACCAGCAGTTAAGGTATATTGATTGGTTTGTGCAAAAGTTACAGCGTCTACAAACTATGGGCTATTTTTTCTTTTTTTTTATTCATTTATTTTTTTACTAGTATTGGTGGCGATCAGCGACTTCTAGCGGGACTGCGATATTGCGGTGGACAAATCAACCACTAACTGACACTTTTGAGACATTTTGGGGACCAGTGACGCTAATACAGTGATTAGTGGTAAAAAAAAATATGCACTGTCACTGTACTAATGACACTAGCTGGGAAGTAATTAACATCAGGGGCGATCAAAGGGTTACATGTGTGCCCAGGTTGTGCCTACTCACTGTGCGGGAGGTGCTTTGACTAGGGGAAGGCAATGATCCATGTTCCTGCTTAGCAGAAACCCAGGATCAATGCCTTCCCTTCTGACAGAACAACAATCTGCCTTGTTTACATAGGCAGATTGTCGTTCTGCCTGTGCCCTGTTTAATCTGCGGGAGTTGGCGGACATCGAGTTTGTGGTACCCACTGCTGGGCTCCTACTGTGCGATCATTGTTGGGAGCAGATCGCCGGCGGTACGCGCCCCAGACCCGGAAGTGTCCGATCACATGCTAGGTACGTGATCTGGAGCAGAGCGGGCGCCCTGCCGCAGTAGATCTACATTGGGCGATCATGATTTGGTTAAACTTCTCTAGCAAGGGCGAGTGTGAATGTGTTTTTTTTTTTTTTTTTTTTTGAGTGCTGAGGCAGATGATAGAAAGCAAATGCCGAGATGTTATTGGACTATAGCTCTTGCTTTGCACTTTGCAGCTAATAGCTGCAAAAGTTAACTGTTATGTGCATATGCTTTTTTCTTCAGAATTTTTAAAAATGAGTTTTCTCCAACGGATGAAAGACATTGGTAGAATGCTTTTATATCAGCAACAGCGTGCTTCTGCCCTCTGCTGGTCTCTGCTGTTTAGCTCAATTTTACACAATGAGGTTGATTTACTAAAGGCAAAAAACACTTTGCAAGTGCAGTTGCACAAGGTTTTCCTGGAGCTTAATGAATGTGGGGAAGCTTCACAATGTTAAGAATACCCAATCAGGTGCGAGGAAAATAAACAGCATTTTTGCCTGCACGTATTGATGATGATGATGGAAATCAGCAGAGCTTTAAAGAGGAAGTAAACCCTGATGCGTTTAGTTCCTCTTTGTTTCCCCTGGAAAGGTAAAGCACAATGGGCGACTATGCATCGTATAGTAGCCCATTTTGTGTCACTTACCTGACACAGGAGACTGCGATGTCACCGCTGTCCCCTCTTCCATGAAGCGTCCATCATCCTTCCGGGTATCGCTGCTCCGGCGCTGTGACTGGCCGGAGCAGCGATGATGTCACTCCAGCGCATGCGTGCAGGAGCCATCAGTGACGGCATGATCACCCTCTCTAATGGCACGCTCAATGCGCCTGTACCATGTGCGCCATAGACATCGGTGCCCCTTTTCAGGAAAATATCTCCTTAACCGTGTAGGTTATAAGGAGATATTTCTTGCACCTACAGGTAAGCCTTAATCTAATTTTAGTCAATTATCTGTAAGATGCAATATGGCAATCTGGAAGCATTCTGTACACGGACGGTGTATGGGGGACACCCTCCAGAAATGTAATTTCCAGCTTGTGTGATTGGCCTACTGATTTCCCCAGAAGTCTGCACTAAGATACAAGTCAGATTTCAGGCATCCCCTGCAACAAAAATGTTGTTTTGGTGAGATACTCTGAAAGGGAAATCATATATAAAGGGGAGGCAGACTCTGCCCCTTTCTCCCTTAGAGCCCTGCAGGTGCAGCTGCTGATTGATAATTATAAAGTCACTCCCATTCACTTGGACACAGAGAAACATACAGCTATTTCTTCAGAATAACAAAAGGTAGGAATCTGCAACAACGTTTGTTAAAATCGCTGCAATGTTCATAGATCACCCAGAGGGGGGAATGTTTTTTTCTCAACGAAAGTGGAGTTACGCTTTAACACATTCACAAAGCTCCAGGGAATACGAGTGCAACTGCACTTGCAAATTGCACAGTTTGTTTGCCTTTAGTAAATCAACCCCAATGTTTACTGCCCTGACCACTGAAGCTAAGTAATTGCCATTTGTGCATTGATTTTTATTTTTTTTATTTGTACCTCTTCTGTTCATTGGTTTATTATTTTGTTCATTAAATAAAAATCAATCTGTTATAATTATTTTGCAATGTAGGCCATCGGAGATGTTCACGTTTCACCTACTGCGCCCTCTAATGGCAATTCATGCTCAGCCTTTTACATTTAGCATTTACCTGCTCCTACAATCAGTGATTTTATTGGCCTCTTTTTCCATAACCATTAAATGTTAGCTGAGGAAATGGCTCGTTGACTTTCCTCCAGGGTAATCATGCAATATAAGTGGACAATGTGGCCACTTGCACAGAAATCTGACCTTTTTTTTAGGCTAAATTGCACATTGAAATCACCAGATTAAATGATATGTTAGACACAATAATTGGTGCAATCTGTAGGTAGGTTTTCCATCTTGTGAGGAAAATATATAAGTGGTGAATAAATAGATGCAGACTAGGAAATTGGTAAGAAATCTAAATGACCGAGCTTCCAGGGTGATATTTTAGATCGCCGCAATGTTCTATGTTTCTGCTCTTATACACTAAAGTGTCAGTATGCTCCGCTTAACCGTACCTGCGATGATTCTGAGCCTGCTGAGAGTGGCAGACTGGCACTGCAGCTAGCGGTAAGCTGTCTGCCACCTCTGCGGTGAACAAAAAAAAAAATTCTTACTAATTATACATCAAATGTTCCTACTTTTGTGCCAAGCGCCCACTTAAGTCTGTGATCATATTTGCAGGTATTCTTTCCAATTTACAGGTTATTTGGTCCATACAAAAATATTGCTTAAAAGGCTTCTCCACTTTAAATAGGAAAAAAAAAACACCTCTCTCGTACCCCCTTAAAGTGACCCCATTGCTAGCATAATATCACTTTTGCTAGCTTTCCCCTGTAAAAATGTTATACTTACCTGTCTTACGTTTGATCATTGCCTGCCAGACAGGAAAGTACACAACCTAATCTTTTGCAGGGAAAAGCTAGTGGAAATCTCTTATACAAGCAACATTGTCACTTTAACGTATGTACTTGATATAGTACTAAAGTTCTATTAAAGTGTCCTTTTTTTAAATTTATTAAAATAATAGGCATGTTATATTTACTTGCTCTGTGTAGTGGTTTTGCACAGAGTAGCCCCGATCTTCCTCTTCTGGGGTCCCCTGCCGGCTCTCCTGGCTTCTCCTCCTGCCAAGTGCCCCCATAGAAAGCCGCTTTCTGTGGGTGCACTTGTGCTGGTTCACTCCCAAGTCTCAGTATATTCATATATTGACATGACACAGACAGCGGGGCTCGGCCCCACTTCCTAGTCATAGAAATCGATTGTCAGGAGCCAATGGTTCCCGTGGCTTTCCATATGCCCAGTGAGAAGGGGAGCCGCTGCAGTAAAAAAAAAAGTTTAGTTTTGAATGGCTTAGATGAGAAATAAAACCTTTTTATTTATTTTTTTACACCTTACTGTCTTGGTGAACACTGACACTATGACAGGGAAATGGGCAATTTCCTCAAGCCTGAAAGCAATGCAGTTTCTGCTCTGCTGTCTCTTTAGGAGCCTTTGTAGTAAATGATTTTTTTGTACATCAAATAATGTGTGTGTATATATGTATGTGTGCGTGTTTTTTGTGGTAAAATTAGGTGCCTCGGCTATATTATATATAATAATAATAATATATATATATATAAAATAATATTATTATTTTTAATATATATATATATATATATATATATTTATATATATATATATATATATATATTATAATATATAATATAGCCGAGGCACCTAATTTTACCACAAAAAACTGGGAAAACTTATTGACTTGAGTATAAGCCTAGGATGAGAAATGCACAGCTACTGTAAGTGGAAAAGAGGGTAAACAATGCACATTTGCAGCCTCACTGTGCCCATTTGCATGCCTCACTGTGCCCATTTGCAGCCATGGGTCCCCCGAACTTCAAACTCGGTAGTTAAGGGTTCCTAGATGCCCCCTAGCTGCAGCCAAAATACGGGGTCTCTGGACCCAAAGGGTCCCAAAATGACATTGCTGCAGATAAACACAGTTGACCGACTTTGGGGCCCCCTATCTCAGGGCCACTTGGTACTAGGGACCCCAAATTTGGCGTGCAAACCCAGTGGAACTAGCACTACAGCATATCCAAAGCTGGGGTTCCTAGCACCAAGTGGCCTCGAGATACGGGGCCCCAAAGTCAGTTCGGAAAATGTCGAGCACTTTTCTGCAGCAAAGAATGACATTTTCCGAACCGAATTTGGGGCCCTGTATCTCGGGGCCACTTGGTGTTAGGAACCCCAGCTTTGGATATGTTGTAGTGCTAGTTCCACTGGGTTTGGGGTTCCTAGCACCAAGTGGCCCCGAGATACGGGGCCCCAAAGTCGGTTCGGAAAATGTCATTCTCTGCTGCAGAAAAGTGCTTGACTCGAGTATAAGCCGAGGGGGGCATTTTAAGCACCAAAAAATGTGCTGAAAAACTCGGCTTATACTCGAGTATATACGGTATATATAATATATAAATAATATATAATATATAATGTGTGTGTACACAGAATGAGAATATTATCAGTTTTAAGGGATTCCATCCTCCTATTCCATCATGGTTTTGTTCATTTATATATAAAGTTTTATCAACGTTTTGCATAGAATGTGATCAACTGGTTATGACTGACTTACTACAAGTATCATAATGTTGAGGCTCTAACCTTGCAGGCTTTACCGTACTTATAAATATATATTCACTCTTTGGTTTTAGCTTTACATTGTCCGAGTCTGACTTTGTACCTTCTAAATCAGGAGGGCCAGAGGTTACCTGAAGTCTCACAGCGGCTGCCCTATCAGCTGGCTGACTTTTCAGTTTCCGAGTGTGCATGAAACTGTCAGTGAAGCTGTTCTGTTCTTTCTAACTGCTAAAAGGACAGTGATGCTCCGTTACTTGACTCTATTATGTATTTACAGTATATTGTCTGTGTTTTTCTCCTAGTGAACTTCACTTGGCTACCACATGGCCCTGCCTGACCGAAGGCATTATAGTGGATAATGATGTGTATTCGTGAGTACTACTATTTTAATATTAAGTATGCCCACGCTATCCAAGATCCTCTGTATTGCTGTCTTTTTCATTAAAAAAAAGGGATAGAGGACAAAGTTCATCACCACTTTTACTGTAGAGATCCCTTAAAGGAGAAGTACAGCCAAAGCTCGTTTGGCTGTACTTCTCCTGTGGATCACAGGAGTGAAGTTCGCTCTGCACTCCTGAGACCCATTTTCAGCTGACAGCGGGCTGAAGCCTGCTTTCGGCTGATGTCACAGAGCTGGTCCATACTCGGGCAAGATCGCAACAATAAAGTTGGAATCCACCCAAATACCTGGTTTGGCACCCGGCTCAGCCTTTCAGCAAAGCGCTGAGAGCCTGAGTCGGCCGCTCCCGCTCCCTCCACAGCCCAGCGCTCCAGTGAGCGAGGGGGGGGGGGGGGAGTGGACAGAGCAGCCAGCTGTGACTGACTGTCACCAGCTCTCTGCTAGGGGGGCTCTGAGAACTGAGCAATCCGTGGTGTTAAATCACTTGGTTCTCAGTGTTGGAGCCGGTAGGGAACAGATGCTGCATCCACCCCGGTAATTTATGATTCTAAAATTAAAAAAAAATTTACTTTACATACTTCTCTTTTAAGCTCTGTTAAGTCAGCCTCACTACAAATGAATCAAGACACAATGGGGTTGATTTACTAAAACTTAAGAGTGCAAAATCTGCTGCGGCACTGCATAGAAAGCAATCAGTTTCCAGGTTTTATTTTTTTGATTTTTTTTTATCTAAGCTTAAAGTGGGGTTCCACCCAAAAAACAAAACTACCTGTAAAAATTCTAAAAAAAAAACCAAAAAAACATTTGGATATTTTTTTTGTTTTCACTTACCTCTAAATGCCTGTTGCTAGGTGGTCCCTCGTAGTCTGCCTGTTCCTTAGCCTGGGCTGGTGACATCACTTCCTCCTCGGCACAGGAAGGGCACCGCTCTGCTCCCTCCCTCCTGTCAATCATCTGGGACCCATTACAGGTCCCAGGTGATTGAGCGGCCAATCACGGCGTGCGGCGCCGCTCGCGCATGCGCAGTGGGTGCCAGGCTGTGAAGCCACAGCCCGGCGCCCACAGTTGAAATGCCGGCACCGACGAGCGGAGGGGGGAGACGAGTGGGGCTTTGATCCCCCACATCGCTGGACCCAGGGACAGGTGAGTGTCCAATTAAAAGTCAGCAGCTGCAGTATTTGTAGCTGCTGACTTTAAATTTTTTTTTTTTTTTGACGGCCCCCCTGGGTGGAACTCCTCTTTAAGGCCTCATGTACACTGCTGCTGCTAAAGGGACGTTTAAGAGCAGTTGGGCATTTTTTTAACTGCTCCTGAACTCTCCTCTGTTATCTTATCAGTACATGTACACAGGGTCGTTTAAGCCCCTTTCACACTGGAGTGGGAGGTGCGTTGGCGTTTTAGCGGCAGTATTCGTCCGCTAGCAGGGAGGTTTTACTCCCCGCTAGCGGCGGAGAAAGGGTTAAAAACCACTGCAAAGCGCCTCTGCAGAGGCGCTTTGCCGGCCGTATAGTTGCACTGCCCCATTAATTTCAATGGGCAGGAGCGGTGAAGGAGCAGTGTATACACCGCTCCGAAGATGCTGCTAGCAGGACTTTTTTTTCCCGTCCTGCTAGCGCACCGCTCCAGTGTGAAAGCCCTCGGGCTTTCACACTGGAGACACAGCAGTGGCTGTTTCGGGTCGGTTTGCAGGCGCTATTTTTAGCGCAATAGCGCCTGCAAACAGCCCCAGTGTGAAAGGGGTTTTATAGTCGTTTATAGGCAGTTGAGTTTAGAGGCCTTTTTCGGAAAGCAAAAAAATGAGTTCAGAAGGCTGAGTTTTAGCGCCAAACGCTTCTAACCACAGCAACCCGCATTTAGCCGCGTTTCGTTTACAGGTGTTTTTCATTTTTGGCTATTTTGAAAAAAAAAAAAAAAAAAAGGCTTCTAAAAAACAAACGCGTCAAAACGACTCTGAACGCGGCATGTAAACGCGGCAAAACATGGGTTACTATCTGTCAAGGTAAATCGTTCAGGAAAGGTTGTAAAAACGTCCCGTGTACATTAAGCCTAAGTGAACAAGCTAAAGTTAGAAGCCAAATCGGCTACCATGCACAAGACTTTGTACTCTAGTTTTAGTAAATTGACCCCAGTATGTTGTTATGTTCATAGGAGGCTTACCGCCTTTGTGCCCCTATTATGTACACAGAAAGTTCAGCTGATATTTCCTAGCTGTAAACAAGGAAAATTCATCCTACAGTGACCTATAAATTGAATTATTTTGTGGAAACCTTCATTATAATATGTTTATACATTTTTCTGAATGATGGTCATTGGTTTAACAGAAATTAGGGTGATTAGCTTCCCTAGGTTCAAAGAGAGCCGTGCCACATCCAATAGTTACATATATATAAGAAAAGACAGTTCCCCTGGGTGGACTTTACCGGCACTTGCTAACGGATATCAAGTAGTGAGTAGGTGTAATGAGATATATGAAGTAAAAAGATTTTTATTTTAATATAACATAGGTTAAAAACACATTACTACATAAATTCAACAGAACATAGTACAGAAGCAATAAATAACAATATTGTTACAAAAGAATAAATTGTACGAGGGCTCTTGGGTGTGAACTATGTTCCGTTGAATTTATGTAGTAATGTGTTTTTAACCTATGTTATATTAAAATAAAAATCTTTTTACTTCATATATCTCGTTACACCTACTCACTACTTGATATCCGTTAGCAAGTGCCGGTAAAGTCCACCCAGGGGAACTGTCTTTTCTTATATATTGGTTTAACAGAAACCTTATTCTCCGAATATACTGAACAGTGCTTCTGACTGTAGGCAAAAATCCGACAGGTGGATGTACAGAAGTCGATCAGTAGGCCAACTTCAATGCAACCTCCCTGCTCATACATGGATTGAAATTTGGCTGGTCCCTGCTAAACTGATCAAATTTCCATCCATGTATGGCCGACTTTAGTCTTTTGTTTCTGTACTGTTGCCAATTGTTACCTTCCCAAACACTTATTTTCCATTACACTGCACTGAATCAGTTTTATGTTTGCTTTTCTGAATAGGGACTTGGATCCTCTTCAAGCTCCACAGTGGTCTGTCCGAGTCAGAAAAGCAGATAACCCTCAGTGCATGCTGGGTAAGCAGCCATCAAACATTATGACATGCTGTGGTCTTTGCAGGATGACAGTGGAAGGAAAACTGGAGGAAAGGGTTGTCTATAGCAACCAGTTACAAATCAGGTGTAATTTTCTTTACTGCAGGTTATGTAATTAGTTGGTATGAACACATTTTTTCTTTTGTGTTCTGCCTCTATATCTTTATAGGCGTGTGCACATTAAAAGTGTATGTCTAGATAAAATAAGCCATTGCGCTACATCTTGCAATACAAGCACATTTCCCCATGTTTTGTCTCTTTTTAAAGTGGTTGTAAACCCTCACATATACCCAGCGATATGACTGGCATCAGGTGATACACAGAGATGAACACAAATCCTCTTACATAAGTTGTACCTGTTTATCAAAGTCCAGAATTTATAATTCTTGTCTGAGCTGTGAGAAAGCAGAGGGTAGATAGCTAAAACACTCTGCAGAGTTCAGTGGGGAGAACTCTGAGAGCTGATTGGAGGAAAGGGAAACATCCCCCCCCCCCCCATTCACACAGGAACAGAGCTGAGGCTGTCAATCAGCTGGCGCTCCCTCCCCTGTCACCATTTTTCTTTTGGTGTCAGGAACACTTGTCAGGAGTGATTCATGCTGATAGCAGAGGAAGGAGGCAGCAGAGAGAAGTGACACTTATTGCTCTTAATTGAGACTAGTACACACTATAAAGGGATATTCTTTGTTCATTATTCATGTCTGAGGTTTTACAACCACTTTAAAAATGCTGCAAATATGCACAATTACCTAGAAGTTTAGCGAACTCCTAACTTTCTGTAGTGGGCAGACAACACTGCCTCTGCTGCATTTAAACCCCAAACAGTGTTGGACTGAGTGTTTTCTTCTGGACTACAGAACACCCTCTCCACATTTCTTTTACAAAGGTTTTTATTGAGAAAGAATAAGTACAATAGATTTATACGACAATGAGGTGGTTACATTGTACAAGTTATGAAAGGAAGATCCCTGCGGAGGGATACTACAGTGGTGGTACATTATTCGTTATTACAGAAATAAAATGCTAAAAAAAGTTTTTAACATGAAGACAAGGAATACTAACATTGTATCATGACAAAAATGTAATCCATGTCTCAAAATTTTGTTCATTGGGGTATATGTTTAGAGTAAATAATAATGGAGGAAGGAACAACAGAAAAAGAGCATCTACTCTTTTACCAACCATAAGATATTTATAAGTGAAAAGAAATAAAAAATTGAAATTTTGGTCTATTTTATTATTTTTTTGGTTGATTCACATCACGGTAACCAGCATAAGTGAATCGACTCCTTAATGAAAAAAAAAAAAGCCACTAAGGAGATTATATTAAAGACACATAAAAAAAAGGTAGAGAGTGAGTTGAAAGCAGGAAATAGGGGGGAGTAAAAAAGAGAATGGAGGAAAGAAAGCAGAGAGGAAAGGCAGAAAGGAGGGAAGAGTCCATTCTACAAGGGGGGGGGGGGGGGTGCATCCGGAGGCCTCTAGATTGACAAAAGCAGATTATCAAACCTGGAGGTATGTTTATATGATATCCATGGTTGCCAGACTTTGAGAAACTTCCCTCTCCACATTTCTATGACATGAGGGGGATGTATTCTGTTGTCCAGCCCGGGAGAACTAGAACCATACCATTTCAGTTCATCAGTTAGGAGAACATTGGATTTCTGGCAACATCACCATATTTTTTTGTGTACTTGCAGATTTGTAAAGAGACTAATGAAGGTTTTTTTTTTTTTTTTTTTTTTTACTTTGGCAATGCATTAACTTTAAATCCAGCCCCTTGTTAATGTGTTAGCAAAATAAGAAAACAATGACCTTTTATTTTAATATGCAAGAAAATTGAGGTGGTTGTTGCTTTGCCTGACCAAACTGGGTAATGGTTCTTGTGTGCAGGGGCCAGCAGATTACTGTAAATGTTCAGTGGAAAAATATTATCTAGCCAGCCAGCAAAATCTTTTTGGGCAATCAGTCTTAAGCCTTGGATCCGGCAATGGCTGTTTCTGTTTGTGCAATGCATGCTCAGATGATTTGTTTAAAAAAAGAAAAAAAAATTGATCTGACAATCTAGCTGTCAGATCACATCCATGTGTCCAACTGTCCTGTAATGTTTTTAGGATTGGTTTTCATCAACATTTCTTGACTTAAATTTTTATTTTTCAGGTGATTTTGTTACAGAGTTTTTCAAGCTTTGCCGGCGTAAAGAGTCCACTGATGAACTTCTGGGAAAATCTGCTTTTGAGGAGAATGGAAAAGGTAGTTATTGAAGGTTATTTCTGGTGGTGTTGGTTTGCACTGTTATTATTGTTCAAATCCACACTCTAGTTTAATTTAACTATGTGTAGTTATAGGGTTTTAACAGCCTGGTTTGAAGATACATTTTGGGGTATACGCTTTAACAGACTATGTCACCTAAGCAGCTGCAGGGCCGCCAATAGGGTCGTGACAACCACGCCTCCTGTAGGGAGCCCAGTCAGCAGGGGGATCGGTGTGGCGGGAGGACAATTACAGAATGTCCACGGTGTCTGTGTCTCTTCCTCCAGCAGCTGAAAGCCGATCGCTCCCCCTCTCCCTACCAGGGGCTTGTAGCTGCTGTAGGGAGAGACACAGACACCGTGCATCATTCTGTAATTGTCCTCCTGTCACACCGCACCTCCCTCCCTGTGCTGCCCACATCTGATTCCCCTTTGTGTGCCCGGGCCCCCCGCCCCCCAACTGCCCGCAGCACTGGTGGCTTTTCTCTCCCGCAGGCTGCTGCGGGTACACAGTAGGATGGTGAGTGGGGGAAAGGAGCGGTAAATGTAATTTCCCAGCATCTTCCTTTTCTGAATTGGACACAGTGAGCAATTGGTACCGATCGCTTCTGTGTCCATTAATAACTGAGTATAGTAAATTATGTATGCTGTGCTTCAGTTTATGAATGAACAGGGGCCTCTGTCTCCTGTTCATTCATCTTCAGTGCAGCTGAGGCTAGAGAGAAAGCAACTAAAAGAATATGTCTCCTTTATTCCTTTCTCTGTCTCAGAGGTGAGATGTTTAGACCCCTGATATTTCATCCGAGCCCCTCCACCCTCCAACAGTGTTGTAAAAAAAAAAAAGTAAAATAATTTTAAAAATGTAAAAAACATTTTTTTAAAACGGAGGGAAAAAAACATTTTTAAAAACTGGAAAAATCATTTTTAAAAAATGGTATTTTTGTAATTGGGGAGGGGGTTGGGGACCTCTCAGCTAGGCTGTACAGGGCCCCATGATTTTATTTTGCTTCTCCTGCTGCCTGAACTGAAGAACGCTGCACTGTTGCAAGAAATGGTCCATCAGAAGTCTGCTGCAAAACTGGTACTTCTAGAAGGGTTGATGTTCTCTGTTCCCACAGTTCTCACTGGTTCATTGTGTTGACCTCTAAGTCACTGCTGTATCCTGAAATGTCACAGGGGTCAGCAGTAACAACTGGTGACAACTGTAGAGGATCACATAGTCGAGCCTTCCTGGAAGTGTTCGTTTTCCAGTAGACTTCAGGAGATTATTTTTCAGCAACAGAGCTGCATTCAGTGGTGCAGGCAGCAGGTGGGGTAAGTATTCCATTTCTTCTGTACAGATATGTACTTTGCTCATGCTGTTTAGTTATGGGGCAGTAATTGGAGGATATTGCTGCCTAGATAAGTACAGCATTCCATATATAATATGCCAAGAAACACCCCCACATATGGGGGAAAGAAGGACTTTACTGGTACCAAGGGAAGACACAATTTTAAAACAAATATACCTTTAGTTACACAATGTTAAAAAAATAGTAGTTTGTGATGTCATCATCTGTGCCTCGGATCAAGGATCAAGTGACAGCACGCCACACGCCAGACCGAGACACCCGCAAAATACACCGTTCCGTGGACATTTGGACATTCATCCTTTGGTCATTCAGCTGATATTCTAGGCTCCAGTGACTGTTTGTCCCCTATACCTCTATGGGAATTACATTGGCATAGATTACAGGATATGGCAGACACCATGCACTTAAAAATCTGCCCAATACTAGAACGGACCTTATTATCTCGAGTGCCTGCCTATACATGGAATCATTACACTGGAATCAATATATATGTAAAAAAACTTTTTCGAACCCTCAGCCCCTGAGGAAGGTACAGAGGGTCCCCGGGTTACAAACAAGATAGGGACTTTAGGTTTGTTCTTAAGTTGAATCTGTTTGTAAGTCGGAATGGGTACATTTTTTAAGTGTAGCTCCAGCCAAAAAATCTATTTTTAAGTTTTTTAGATAGCCTAGGGAAGGGTTATCATCCCTGTAACATGTGTTTTGCTGTCTGTGCCCCTGTTCAGAAGATTTCACATCACTTTCTGTCCCAGTAACAATTGGATTTTGAAAATTTGGGGTTATTAGGGAAACAAGGATTGGTGATAAAGCATCAGTGGAGACACCTTATTCCCATATTAACTCTTACAGGAGTGAATTTCCCTTCCTAGGGGTAGATTTCCTCTCACTTCCTGTTGCCTCCCTGCATTTGTAAGTAGGAGTCGTTTGTAAGTCGGATGTTTGTAAGTAGGGGACCCCCTGTATCTGAACACTTCATACTGGAAACGCGTCGGGCATTAGGGCATTTACACTGTATGATGTTTATGTGTATAGTTTCTGTTTTGTTTTCCATGTGATACACATTGTGCATTCTCATCATATGTAGATTTTCTATGTTTTTTACTCTATATTATTAAGATTATATTTTATTCATCATTGAGTGGGTGGTCTGTCAAAGTCCCATTTGAGGGGCTTACCTTCTTTGTTCCAATTTATAGAAATGGGACCACCATGCTCTGTGTGAAATGATGGGAGTCTCTCTTTTTTTTTTTCTATGAGATGAAACAAAGTTTAGGAATATTCCTTTATATATGTACACTACAAACTGTATGATTGAATCGGTTCTGATATCGCTGTTTTACTAACCTGACAGCTTATTATTCTAAATAGGAAACCTTCATTTTGTTTGCAAATATTAAAGATTCTAACTACCAGCAAGAATGAGTCCTTACATTTAAAGAGCACCTGTCATTTCAGATCCATCATGGCAGCGCCTATTAGTGGGCATCCACTCAGCTGCTGCCGCCACGTCCCTCACCTTGTTGTGTGACTGCCGCATCACCAGCCGTCCCATTAAAGTGAATGAGACTTTTGGTTTGTCAACAGCGGGTCAGAGGAGGAGCCACTGTGGGACAGAGATGACAGTTGCTCTTTAAAAATGATGATTTAAATCAAGCCTTTTTTATTAGTGATTTAAATCGCCCTGGTTTTGTTGATGGGATTGTAAGTATAATAGCACCTAAGCCTGGTACACAGTTTTTTTTTCATCAGCTCCGGTCAGAGCCGCTGTACTAACTATGCAAAGTTAGTGCAGCGATCTCTCCCGATGAGCTGTTGTGTTCTGATGGGGGGGAGGCCCCCTCCCGCCGGAACACTCCGATCAGCGCTCTCCGCCATTGGCGGAGAGCGCTGATCGGGAGTCGGGCGGCTACTGATCTTTCAGCATGCACGTCCGAAGAAGCCGGCCAGGGTGGCATACACCTGAGCTGAATGTCAGCCATTTTTTTAAGAACCGGTCAATGTCTCCCGATATTCAGCCTGTGTGTACGGGGCTTAAGAGGACGGAAACCTTTTTATGTGATTCTTTGCCCACTCAACTGCTTTCTTATAGTTTAAAAATTTCTGGGAGAAGAAAAGATCTTGTAGAGGTCACCTCTTCTCATAAAGCCAAGATTTGGAGTCAGCCCGGGTTCACGCTCTTACAATGCGGGAACCAACGCGATTCCACTGCCAGTTCCCGCGCCGCATCTCTTCCGCGGACAGTTCACACTGCCCTCTGCGAACCGCTGTGGGTGTCAATACAAAGTAAATGACACCCCCAGATCGGTTTACAGATCGCAGTGTGAACTGTGGATTCGGACAAGAATCGGATAGCATGGGTGTGACCACCCATGCGATCCGATTCCAGTACAGGGAAAATAGAAAGTCCCTGCTCCTTTTTTTTGTGTGAATCCAATGCGAGTTCAGTCATACAAACTGTATGGCTGAACTCGCATTGCACAGACATCGCATGTGATCAGCACAGCAATGCGGGTGCGAATCACATGCGATGTCTGTGTTCGCCTATGTGTGAACCCAGGCTCAGTCTCGGCTCACACTGATGCGGTGAGAATCAAATACGAATTCACAGTGCGATTTTTGTTGTGACGTGCGATTCTAATGCAGGCTAATGAAATTTCTGATGAGGTTCGCACCGAACCTGCACTAAACTCGCACAGGACCCTTTTTTA
Source organism: Lithobates septentrionalis (assembly GCA_037952835.1). NCBI lineage: Eukaryota > Metazoa > Chordata > Amphibia > Anura > Ranidae > Lithobates > Lithobates septentrionalis. Next base: position 884,610 of record JBBDGP010002659.1, on the reverse strand, counting down.
ACTTGATCAGAATCGCACCGCATAGTGAATGTCCTTCCTTGAAAATGATGATTTTTCAGGTGGCATGCAAAGTTATGCCTTTCAGATCGGAGCTAATCCGCGTCAGTGTGAACCGGGACTCAAAGTTCAGACAATTCAAGTGCACTTAATGAGTACGATTTCCGTGTTTTCCCCATGATCTCTGGTGCAGTTCTGTCTAATTGAGAGCTGGAGAAAAAGGAATTTTGATTTTATTAGCACATTGTGCAGATTTGCAGCGAGGCAGAATGAGCCAGTTGCTAAGCAGCACCTCGCAGATCTCTAAATTAATACTTTTATAGAGTCAGCTTTCTCATACAATGTCTTTCTTTTTTTTTAACTTTTACAGACACGGCTGATATCAGCCAGGCTCTATCGAAGCTCACCGAACCAGCCCCAGTCCACATACACAAACTCTCTGTCACCGGCATGGTCAGCAGTGCCAGGAAGAAGATCCGCAAACATCGCGGCGCTGACGAATCCCCGTTAAGCAACGATGTCCTGAATGCTGTTTTATCTGTAGGTTTTTTTTATTTGAACAGGTTTTTTTTTTTCACCTGTTGTATATTCTCAACATGACCCTAATTTAACAAACTCATCTTAGCAGCTAATACAAGTGTTAATTAGGAGATGCTGTAGTGTTGGTTGAGTGTGAATTAATCATATCTGTTGTTTACCTTGTTAACGGTTCAGCCCCCTGAATATATTGGGTAGGTTATGGCATTAGAAACATTTCTCTCTGCTCCTGAAATCTGCCAGCTGCGTAATAAGGCTATTTTTACCTGTGCATATCTATCACGTTAATCAGCTGGGTAATGGTGTCAGAAAACAGGAAATTCAATATATACTCTGTGTGTGTGTGTGTATGTATATATATATATATATAATTGTGTGTGTATCTACAGTATCTCACAAAAGTGAGTACACCCCTCACATTTTTGTAAATATTTTATTATATCTTTTCATGTGACAACACTGAAGAAATGACACTTTGCTACAATGTAAAGTAGTGAGTGTACAGCTTGTATAACAGTGTAAATTTGCTGTCCCCTCAAAATAACTCAACACACAGCCATTAACTGCTTCAGATCCGGGCCATTGCCAAATGACGGCAACAGCGCGGATCTAAATTGCCGGGACTACGTCCATTGACGTCGTCCCGTGCACGAGCGGCCTGCGCGCCCCCTGCAGGGCGCGCGCGGCGCGCTCGGTGATCAGCGAGTCTATGAGACTCGCCTGATCACAGATCAGAGTAAGGGGTTGGTCCCAACCCCTTACCACATGATCAGCTGTCAGCCAATGACAGCTGATCATGTGATGTAAACAGAGCCGGTAATCGGCTATTTTTCCTCCTCGCGCTGACAGCGTGAGGAGGAAAAAAAAACCCGATCACCGGCGGCCGTGATCGGGACATCAGTCCCGATCACGGCGATCTTATAACAAAAAGCAATAGGCAGCAGTGCTGCCTACCAGTGCCCACCATATTAACCCATCAGTGCCCACAGTGCCATCAATCAGCGCCACCCATTAGTGCCCACAGTGCCACCCATCAGTGCCCACAGTGCCACCCATCAGTGCCACCCATCAGCACCCACATCAGTGCCACCCATCAGCACCCACATCAGTGCAACCTATCAGTGCCCATCAGTGTCACCTACCAGTGCCCATCACTGCCCATCAGTGCCGCCCATCACTGCCCATCAGTGCCGCCCATCACTGCCCATCAGTGCCGCCCATCACTGCCCATCAGTGCCGCCCATCACTGCCCATCAGTGCCGCCCATCACTGCCCATCAGTGCCCCCCATCAGTGCCGCCCATCAGTGCCGCCCATCAGTGCCCCCCCATCAGTGCCACCTATCCGTGCCACCTATCCGTGCCGCCCATCCGTGGCCATCAGTGCCGCCTTATCTGTGCCCATCAGTGCCGCCTTAACTGTGCCTATCAGTGCCGCCTTAACTGTGCCTATCAGTGCCGCCTTATCTGTGCCTATCCGTGCCCATCAGTGCAGCCTATCAGTGCCCACCAGTGCCGCCTCATCAGTGCATATCAATGAAGGAGAAAAATTACCTGTTTGCAAAATTTTATAACAAACTATTAAACATGATTTTTTTTTTTTTTCCAAAATTTTCCATCTTTTTTTGTTTGTTTAGCAAAAAATAAAAACCCCAGCTGTGATTAAATACCACCAAAAGAAAGCTCTATTTGTGGGAAAAAAATGATAAAAATTTCATTTGGGTACAGTGTTGTATGACCGCGCAATTGTCATTCAAAGTGCGACAGCGCTGGAAGCTCAAAATTGGTCTGGGCAGGAGGGGGGTTTAAGTGCCCAGTAAGCAAGTGGTTAATGTCTAAACCGCTGGCAACAAAAGCAAGTACACCCCTAAGTGAAATGTCCAAATTGGGCCCAATTAGCCATTTTCCATCTCTGGTGTCATGTGACTCGTTAGTGTTACAAGGTCTCAGGTGTGAATGGGGAGCAGGTGTGTTAAATTTGGTGTTTTGTGTTGTGAGTACACCCCTAAGTAAAAATGTCCCAATTTGGCCAAAGTGTCAATATTTTGTGTGGCCACCATTATTTTCCAGCACTGCCTTAACCCTCTTGGGCATGGAGTTCACCAGAGCTTCACAGGTTGCCACTGGAGTCCTCTTCCACTCCTCCATGACAACATCATGAAGCTGGTGGATGTTAGAGACCTTGCGCTCCTCCACCTTCCGTTTGAGGATGCCCCACAGATGCTCAATAGGGTTTAGGTCTGTAGACATGCTTGGCCAGTCCATCACCTTTACCCTTGGCTTCTTTAGCAAGGCAGTGGTTGTCTTGGAGGTATGTTTGGGGTCGTTATCATGTTGGAATACTGCCCTGTGGCCCAGTCTCTGAAGGGAGGGGATCATTCTCTGCTTCAGTATGTCACAGTACATGTTGGCATTCATGGTTCCCTCAATGAACTGTAGCTCCCCAGTGCTGGCAGCACTCATGCAGCCCCAGACCATGACACTCCCACCACCATGCTTGACTGTAGGCAAGACACACTTGTCTTTGTACTCCTCACCTGGTTGCCGCCACACACGCTTGACACCATCTGAACCAAATAAGTTTATCTTGATCTCATCAGACCACAGGACATGGTTCCAGTAATCCATGTCCTTAGTCTGCTTGTCTTCAGCAAACTGTTTGCAGGCTTTCTTGTGCATCATCTTTAGAAGAGGCTTCCTTCTGGGACGACAGCCAAGCAGACCAATTTGATGCAGTGTGCGGCGTATGGTCTGAGCATTAACATGCTGACCCCCACAGCAGCACAGTGGTGTAGTGGATAGCACTTTCACCTAGCAGCAGTAGGGTCGCTGGTTCAAATCCAAACCACGACATCATCTGCCTGGTGTTTGCATGTTCTCCCTGTGCCTGCGTGGGTTTCCTCCGGGTACTCCGGTTTCCTCCCACACTCCAAAGACATGCTGGTAGGTTAATTAGATCCTGTCGAAAAAATTGGCCAAATATGTGTCTGTAAGCGTGTCGGGACCCCATGGGGCAAAGAACCACGCTATACTGCAGATGGACACCGGCGGCAAAAGCACCCTGAGGCGATTCAGTTCGCATAGGTAGCGCTACGCAAGTCACTCATTCATTCATTCACCCGTTCAACCTCTGCAGCAATGCTGGCAGCACTCATACGTCTATTTCCCAAAGACAACCTCTGGATATGACGCTGAGCATGTACATTCAACTTCTTTGGTCGACCATGGCGAGGCCTGTTCTGAGTGGAACCTGTTCTATTAAACTGCTGTATGGTCTTGGCCACCCTGCTGCAGCTCAGTTTCAGGGTCTTGGCAATCTTCTTATAGCCTAGGCCATCTTTATGTAGAGCAACAATTTTTTTTTTCAGATCCTCAGAGAGTTCTTTGCCATGAGGTGCCATGTTGAACCTCCAGTGCCCAGTATGAGAGAGTGAGAGCGATAACACCGAATTTAACACACCTGCTCCCCATTCACACCTGAGACCTTGTAACACTAACGAGTCTCATGACACCGGCCAGGGAAAAAGGCTAATTGGGCTCAATTTGGACATTTTCGCTTAGGGGTGTACTCACTCTTGTTGCCAGTGATTTAGACATTAATGGCTGTGTGTTGAGTTATTTTGAGGGGACAGCAAATTTACACTGTTATACAAGCTGTACACTCACTACTTTACATTGTAGGAAAGTGTCATTTCTTCAGTGTTGTCACATGATATAATAAAATATTTACAAAAATGTGAGGGGTGTACTCACTTTTGTGAAATACTGTGTGTGTGTGTGTATATATATATATATAAAATGTGTGTGTGTATGTATATGTATGTATATGTATATATATATATATGTATATATATATATATATATATATATATATATATATATATATATATATATATATATATATATATATATATATATATATATATATATATATATATGTGTATATGTCAAAAGTATTGGGACACCTGCCTTTACACACACATGAACTTTAATGGCATCCCAGTCTTGGTCCGTAGGCTTTAATATTGAGTTTGCCCACCCTTTGCAGCTATAACAGCTTCTGGGAAGGCTGTCCACAAGGTTTAGGAGTGTGTCTTTGGGAATAGTTCCAGTGAAGGGAATTCTTAAGGTGTCAGCATACCAAGACATTTTGGACAATTTCATACTCCCAACTTTGTGGGAACAGTTTGGGGATGGCCCCTTCCTGTTCCAACATGACTGCGCACCAGTGTACTGTGTATGGCCTGCCTTCCAAGTCAGTAGGATGTGTCGCTTGTGCTTATTCCTCTGCTGTTAGTGAAAATCTTCTTCCATTGTGCCCCACCCCGGCTCCAGTAATCTTCTGGTGCTGCTGGGCATAATACAACTGAGGCCCTTTTCACACTTGCGCGACTTGTCCTGCGACTTGGGACTGAAAAGTCTCATGACAAGTTGTACCCCTTGATGATTTCCAATGAGTACCCTTCATATCTGTGTGACTTCAAGTCAGTCCCTGTACTACTTTGGTCCGACTTTGATGCGACTTGAGGTCAATAGACCTCAAGATTACACAAGCATTGCTTCAAGTCGCGTCAAAGATGCGTGACTTTCAAGTCGTACAAGTGTGAAAGGGGCCTCACAGGCTGTCACAGGCTCTCATTAAGAGAGCCTGACTTTGCCCGCCATTCTTGCTGCCCAGCTGCTCCATTCAAAAAAGCCATAACTACAGCGTCTATGAATGGAGGACGGGCAGACGATTGATAGCTCTGCCCTCTCCACTCATAGATCCTGTTTCATTCATAGAAGCCCTAATATGAGTTCTGTGAATGCAGCAGCTGGGCAGAAAGAGTGGGCATGGTTGGGCTCTCCTGATGATGGCCTGTGACAGCCCCTTAGTTGTATTACTCAACCCCCCCCCCCCCACCACCACCACCATCTTTGCACTGGAAGATGACGATTGAGGATTGTAACTGAAAGAAGAGGAATCAATACAAGGGATACATCCTACTGACTGTAATTTATGTCCCTTGTGCTGATTTTTTGTTTGTGATTTTGGCTGCACTTAGATTTTCAAATGTATAGGTCTTTTATACGAGGTGTTTAAAAAGTTTGGTGAATGGTCCGATATCTCAACTGGGTCACGTGCGCGCGCATGCACACGGCTATCCATAGACATGTCGAGAAGCACCACCTTGCGCGGAGTACATGTGACCGTCGGGGGGGGTAAACCCGCTGTGGACAGTGGAATGTAGTCGGTGAGAGAGGTAGGGTCACAGTGCAATGGAGCAACAAGTGAACATCAAGTTCTGCTACAAATTGGAGAAAACGGCGACGGAGTGTGAAAGCCATGAGCAGGATATGTGTTTACGACGGTTCAAGCGATTTTGCGGTGGGAAGGATACCACTGAGGATGAGCCACGTTCGGGTCGGCCGTCGACGAGAGCAGAACCCCAGACATGATGAAATGCTTGCACAAGATTGGTGACTGACTCTACAATTGATGGCGGAGGAATTGGACATTAGCAAGGACACAGTGCGCAGCATCGTCTGCAAAGATTTGGGTAAGCGGAAGATCTGTTCCCGGTTTGTGCCGCACAAGCTGACAGACGAACAAAAAGCAAAACGAATGGAAACCTCTGGAGATTTCATTATCATGTGTGACCAAGGTCCATCCTTTCTGCAAACCACCGCCACAGGGGAGGAGATCTGGTGCTACCAGTTCCTTCCAGGATCCAAGCAGCAATCGATGGAATGGCGTTCACCGTCTTCGCTGCAACCTAAAAAGAGTCGCCTGAAAAATTCCAAGGTCAAGACAATGTTTTGCGGACATGGCGGCAATCCAACAATGTGTGACAGCGGTTCTGCAATCGATTCCTAAAGAGGCCTTTGCTGACAGCTTCCAGAAGCTTTACGAACGTTGCCAAAAGTGTGTTGTGAAGGATGCCGATTATTTTGAAGGCCAATAAAGGTAATTTGTTTGCATTTTCTGTTTTGCTTATTTTCTGATACCGTTCATCAAGCTTTTTAGACCCACCTCTTATTTTTATATATACATGTATCTGTCAAAAAGGTGCTGGCAGGCTTCGGTCCGCCACGGCTATGTCATACGAATGAGTCCGCCGCACTTCCAAAAGCTTCTTGCTCAATAGTTACTTTCTTTATTTGCAGCACACATCTTATGACATGCACAACAGTTTCAAGCCTCCAGGCACTGCTAATTACACTGAACAGGCAGCCTCATTAAATACTAATTCCAAGTGGAAAACCCACAGGTCATAAGCACAAACACCATCCACCATCGCAAAACCAGCAACCACAACTGTTGGGAGTGCGGTGACTCGTTCGTATGATCTAGATCTATCTATCTAGATATAGATAGATATATAGATAATTATATCTATATATAGATAGATATATAGATAATTATATCTATATATATCTCTATCTATCTATCTATCTATCTATCTATCTATCTATCTATCTATCTATCTATCTATATATATATATATATATATATATATATTTATCTCTATCTATCTATCTATCTATAGATAGAGATATAGATATATATCTATAGAGATATATATCTATATAGATATATATATAAATAATAGGATGCCATATAATGCAGTTGGATCATTGGATGAGTGGAGAGACGTCAGGCTCCTGGACTGTGTTATTTTCTCATCCACTGCAAGGCAAGTAGGTAAAAGTGTTAATTGGTAATAATTAGTAATTTCAAGAGCCACTCACATTAAACATACTATTTTTTTGATTAGTGAACAGGCTTCATCCAAAGGACACATCGTTACATTTCTTATCATGTGGCACAATAGTGCCTAGAAATCTGGACAGTGTTGAAACTGAGAACTTGTGTACGGAGAAGGCTAATTAGAAAGCAAACCCCAGAGGCAATGTTTCTTGGCTGCACTCCTATGCATGTCAGCCTGTTTTAGGGAGGCAGCAGGTTGACATAGAGAAATAGCACCATGTGATCGGTAGGGATGCCAGCATAGTAAAATCCTCTACACTCTCCCGATGATCTTCTGTTTCATTATTACATCATCTTGCTACACTCCTGAGAAAATTTAAACATCAGGTGCATGGAGCACAGGGAAGATATTGGGTGCAACAAACCGAACAGATTTTGCAGCCCTCACCAGGAGTTGGTACTCAGGGAAGTTGATTTATTAAAGGAAAATAAACATTGCACTGCAAGTGCATTTGCTCTAGATCTGAGGGGAAGCTCTGCTGATTTCTATCATCCAATCATGTACAAACAAACGTGCTGTTTTTTTATTTTCCTTGCATGTGATTGGTTATTCTTTGCAGTGAAGCTTTGCCTTATTTATTAAGCTCTGGAGCAACAGTAAACAGTATTTCCCTTTAGTAAATCAACCCCATAATGTTTGTCAAAGTTGCTGGACTACTCCTGATAACACGGTGGGGGGGATCCCAGAAGAGGAAGATCGGGGCTGCTCTGTGCAAAACTGCTGCACAGAATAAGTACGCAGAATAAGACCGCTCACCCACGCGAGGCCATACACGCTGTTTGCCATCTGCCCTGTACAGTGAAAACCGGGATTCATCCGTGAAGAGAAAACCTCTCCAAAGTGCCAGGCGCCATCGAATGTGAGCATTTGCCCACTCAAGTCGGTTACGATGACGAACTGCAGTCAGGTCGTGACACCGATGAGACGGATTCTGAAAGCTTGTGCAGAAATTCTTTGGTTATGCAAACCGATTGTTGCAGCAGCTGTCTGGGTGGCTGGTCTCAGACGATCTTGGAGGTGAAGATGCTGGATGTGGAGGTCCTGGGCTGGGGTGGTTACACGTGGTCTGCAGTTGTGAGGTCAAGTTGGATGTACTGCCAAATTCTCTGAAACTCCTTTGGAGACGGCTTATGGTAGAGAAATGAACATTCAAGGGCAACAGCTCTGGTGGACATTCCTGCAGTCAGCATGCCAATTGCACGCTCCCTCAAAACTTGCGACATCTGTCATGTTGTGCTGTGTGATAAAACTGCACATTTTAGAGTGGCCTTTTATTGTGGCCAGCCTAAGGCACACCTGTGCAATAATCATGCTGTCTAATCAGCATCTTGATATGCCACACCTGTGAAGTAGATGGATTATCTCGGCAAAGCAGAAGTGCTCACTAACACAGATTTAGACAGATTTGTAAACAATATTTGAGGGAAATAGGCCTTTTGTGTACATAGAAAAAGTCGTAGATCTTTGAGTTCAGCTCATAATAAAGAGAAGCAAACACAAAAGTGTTGCGTTTTATAATTTTGCTCACTGTGTATAATGAAGCCATGTAAAATTCATTGCTTCAATCCTTTATTGGCTACATAGCAGGTTCAGCAGTAACACCCTAACCGCTTTGGCCGAAGCCTTAATCCTTCAATAAGTAAGACTTCGGCAGAAACACGTTAGCGCGCTACTGCTGTATCTTGCCATGTTGCCAAAAAAGAATTGATGCAATGGATGTTACTGAGTGGCCGGCTTCATTATATTAGACAAATCATAATCTGTTGGGTACAGGTCAATAACGAGATAAAAAGGTGGGAGAGTCGCGTTGGGCTTCATTTTGGAATTTTGAAAACCGTTTGTCCTCGGAAATTTCTAGGGGTCTAAGGAGGAGTTCCTGTCAAAGGTCCCCCGTTCCTATTCACTTCTCATTCCTGGAAACCAATACCTATATTTTTTTTTTCTTGCACCGATTTCAAAAGATGCAAAATTCACAGTTTTGGAGAGGTTTAGTTCAGAACAACCATTAAAGAGTGTCTTATTGCCTCTTTCCCATGTGTCTTCACATTTCTTCTTTCTTCTTTTTCTTCTAGTTCCTGTTTCCAGATGCAAAAGTACTGGATGGAGGGGAGCCAAAGCCAAGTGGATCTGCTGGAGATATTGCAGCTAATGCAGACAGTGATGAATATGTAAGTCTACAAGCCAACCAGTTGTAAGTGTACCATGGTGGGGGTCCACAGAGTACTTATGTATGTGTAATGATTTCAGGGAAATACTCGTCTCATAAATCAAAAAAGACATGACTAGGGGACTTCTGCCCCAGCCTTTGATGAAGAGTGTGTCCAGGAACAAAGAGTAGATTAAATTTATCCCTAGAAGAAAAGTCTTAAAACATGCTTATGGACGTTTAGGGGTACTGGGAAAAATTTTAAACATTTTTTCAAGGTACCTAAAGTGATGTTAAACCCATTTTTAGCAAATTAAGTTGTTGGTGGCTTCACTTCTGCTTCCTCTAAAGCTTCTAAAGCTTGCAATCCAGTCCTTTCATTCACCCAGGTCTCCTGATCGATGCCCCTACCTACTTGTACCCCAAGCCAATTTTGTCTCTTCTCTCCTACATGTAAAAATCATCATCTTTTTTTTTGCTAGAAAATTACTCAGAACCCCCAAACATATATATATATATATATATATATATATATATATATATATATATATATATATATATAAAATCAGAGACCCTGGGGAAAAAAAATGACGGTTGTTGCAATTTATGTCACACCTTATTTTTTTTGAAAAACAAAACCCTTTCATGAATTAGAAAAAACAAAACACAATATTTACCCCAATTTTTTTTGTATAATGTGAAAGATAATGTTGCGCTGAGTAAATAGATACCTAATATGTCACGCTTTAAAATTACACACTCGTGGAATGGCGCCAAACTGTTTTTTTTTTTTTTTTTTTTTACAGGTTACCAGTTTAGAGGTAAAGGAAGTCTAGTTCTAGAAATATTGCTCTCGCAATCACAGCAATACCTCACATGTGTGGTATGAATGCTGTTTACATATACGGACGCAACCTATGTTTGAGGGGACAGGGTCACTTTTTATTTATTTATTTTTTATTTTCATTTAAATTTTTTATTTTTTGATCACTTTTCTTCCTGTTACAAGAAATGCAAACATCTCTTGTAATAGGAATAGGGCATGACAGGTCCTTATTACAGAAAGATCTGGGGAGTATGCTGGAAGGAAAGCCTGAGATTAAAAAAAAATACTCAGACTTTCCATGCCAAAAAACCAATGGCAGTGTTTACATCTGCCTGGGCCGAAAGTGACGCCATGATGTCGCTTCCATCCTCTGAGGGTCATAGAGCTAACCGGGGACCATCTGGTCCACGGACAGCTCTATGGTAAACCGCCACTGCCGGCGGATTCTGTCTCTGGCTCCTCGATCACATGGGCGCTATGTAATGGCTTTTACAGTACAGGGAATCACCTGCTGAAAAAAAGATATTTGATCCCTGTAGCTGCAGGCATCACGTCCACCCGGGGGGAAGTGGTTAATTTCACTTGTAAGGGTAGCTCCTTGGCTTACAGGGTCCCTAATGGAGCCACATTTATGTACGTGCTCACAGAATATCTTTCCCGCCTCCTTGTCTTGCGCTGGGCACACAGGAAAAGAATGAAGCATGCACAAGAGCACTAGTAATGATGGGACATCTAGTCCTTTTTTTTTTTTTTTTTTACATTTAGAGTGCACTCTCCCAACTAGAAGTTTGGAGAAGCCACACAGAGGATGCTGAAATGTGTGCCGCTTAAAGGGTTTGTTCACCTTTGCAGAAAAACTGCCTATGCAGTTAAGGCGCAATAAGAGATCAAAACACTATGCTGCTATGAACAATATTGAATTATGTACCTTCTATTGCTGTAGGACATTTTCGCCCTTTCAGTAGTCTGCCTTAGCCTGTGTTTCCTGGCTGTTGCTAGGACATGACGCTTCACCTGACAGTCCAGCCATTGATTCCAGCCTCTGTCATCACATGAGTTCGCTCTCTCTTTCGAATTCTGAACGTTATGCATGCACCCTCATCCGTCGCAGTAGAGCCAAGCTCAGCACCACAATGATAGGGTAGATAGTGAACTGTGCACTGTTCTGCTGTTTTACTTTGAGGATGGATTGCTTCACAATACCTGCAGCTACAGAGGTCATTGAGAACTTATTTTTCAGTTCATTTACTGCTTGCTAAGAAAATTTAAATACTTGTCCCTAGTCTGGCCACACATTTTCTTTAAAACAGAGGTTTGTTGATACCAGTTGAGTCCCCCCTGTGAATACATAGACACAGTGGGAGAGATTAAGCGATGTTGATTCAGTGATCTGTCTTTTCTTTTTTTTTTGTTCAACCCGCTGAACGAAAAAAAACCTGTAGTATGAACCCAGCCCAAGACCCCTTTCACACTGGGGCCGCGCCGCGTTAGCGGTAAAGCGCCGCTAGTTTTAGCGGCGCTTTACTGTCATTATATTGGCGCTTTTTGGCCGCTAGCAGACTGCTTTTAACCTCCGCTAGCGGCCGAACAAAGCGTTAAAAGCGCCCGTGTTGCGGCGCTACCGAAGCGCTTTGCAGGCGATTTGGCAGTGCTGCCCATTCATTTCAATTTGGGAGCAGTAAACCGCCCTAGGATGCTGCTTGCAGGACTTTTTTTCCCATCCTGCAAGCGCACCGCCCCAGTGTGAAAGCACTCTGGCTTTCACACTAGGGAGGCTTGAGAGGCGCTTTACAGGAGCTATTTTTAGCGCTAAAACGCCTGAAAAGTGCCTTTATTTTAAAAGGGGTCTTAGTCTTTCAGGAGATTGCAAGTCATGTAAAACTGCAAAATGAGGAGATAATGAGTTGGGGAAAACCTATTGGTGCAGCATTATAGCTGCCTTGTAGCAGCTCAGGTTAAAATCTGTAAGGTCCAACAAATACAAGGTTCCCTTTAAGAACAAATCTTTGTGTTCACCATGAATTAATAAGACCCCTGAAATGACCACTATAATAACCGTGATTGTTAGTAAAGCATGTCTGCTTTGCTCGGTGCCTGGAGTTATCTGCAATGTGGTGACTGCTGACACCAGTTCTAGTAATTGCTGCTGTATAATCAGAAACCTACTGTATTCCTTCAAGGATAATTAGATTTTAACAACTTACAAGGGACAATAAACCTAAATTATGGCTGGGCTTATATAAAAAGAGCTATTAATAGCTTTCTCAAAATAAGTATGTAAAACTTTGTAGAAGTTATCAGGGCTAAGTATTTTTGTGATGAAGTTTCGATCCAAGCAGAGGGGGGGAATATTGTCTTGTACACAACAGGCTTCCTATCCTTCAGTTTTTTCAGCTACTTCCTGTCTGCCAGAACTATATAGAGCTTCATGAGCAGGGCCGCAGATAAGGCAGTACAGCCAGCCCTCCTGTACCAGGCCCCATCAATTCAAAAGGGGGGCAAGGGCATCTGCTGAGCTGGAGGGCTGTCTGTACTGCTTTATTGCAGACACCGAGCCTCTTGCCCCCCCCCCCCCCCCATTGCAGAACTGCCGGCTTCTCCTTTTCTCCCTCCCTCCAGCTGTGCTGCAGTGGGATCAGTTCAAGCACATCATCCCCCCATCATCCTGCTGTTAGGGCCCCCCCCCCCCCCGGTGTGCCCTTTTCCTGCGCAGTGCTGCTGGCTTCTCTTTCCTGCCGGCAGCTGCTGAAGATACACAGGACCAGCACAATCTTGAGACCCGTCACCCGATTGGCTGAAAAACCAGGCGATCTTATTGGACGCCTAGGAGGAGGGGAGGAGCCACACACTGGAAGCCGCTGTGATGGCGGAGAGGACACACAACCGCTGGCTGTCTGCCGCCCGCTAACTGCCTATGGGGTAAGTGCCGGCAGACAGAGCAGGGGAGGTGTTTGCCGCCCCCCCCCCCCCCCTCAAAAATAAACACCAGCTGCCACTGATAGCAACCCCTTCATTACCAGGCCATTTTCTAGTTTTCAGCACTTTTCAGTGATAGTTTGGTTGACAATTACTCCGTCATGCAACATTATTCCCAAATGAATTTTATATCATTTTTTTTAACACCGATAGAGCTTTCTTTTGGTGGTATTTAAAAACCACTGGGTAGGGAAAAGACCAAAAACTCGGAAAACGAAAAAACGTTTCTCTTATTTTCTTATAAAGTAAAAATGCCGTAATTGTATGAATCTAGCATAGGGAAAAAAACTTTCCGGTCGGAGGGAGTTTAAAAAGACGTGCCCATTTATTGAAACTAGAAGAGAAGCGGTTTAACCGTAAACTGCATAGAGGGTTCTTTACTGTCAGAGCGGTAATGATTTGGAACTCCTTTCCACAACAGTGTTATCAGAAGGGAGTGTCTCTAGTTCCAAAAAAACTTTTAGAGGGACATTTTAACAACATACAGCCATGGACAAAAGTTTTAAGGATGACACAAAAATATTAATTTTCACAAAGTCTTCTGCTTCAGTGTTTTTAGATCTTTTTTATCAGATGTTACTATGGTATACTGAAGTAGAATTACAAGCATTTGGTAAGTGTCAGAGGCTTTTTATTGGCAATTTATATTACGTTTATGCAAAGAGTCAATATTTGTAGTGTTGACCCTTATTTTTCAAGACCTCTGCAATTCACCCTGGAATGCTGTCAACCAACTTCTGGGCCACATCCTGCCTGATGGCAGCCCATTCTTGTATAATCAATGCTTAGAGTTTGTCAGAATTTATTTATTTTTTTCACCCGCTCTTTGAGGATTGACCATAAGTTCTCAATGGGATTAAGGTCTGGGGAGTTTCCTGGCCATGGACCCCAAGACACTTAGTTATCACTTTTGCCTAATGGCATGGTGCTCCATCAAGCTGGCTGTATTCTGAAGCAGAAATTGTAGAGTGAACCCACTCCTTTGGCTGAGAAGCAACCCCACACATGAATGGTCTCAGGATGCTTTACTGTTGGCACGACACAGGACTGATGGTAGCGCTCAACTTTTCTTCTCCAGGCAAGGTTTTTTCCGGATACCCCAAACAATCGGAAAAGGGGGTTCATCAGAGAAAATGACCTTTATCCCAGTCCTCAGCAGTCCAATCCCTGTACCTTTTGCAGACTTGCTGTACCCTGCCCCTGATGTTTTTCCTGGAGAGAAGTGGTTTCTTTGCTGCCCTTCTTGACACCAGGATATCCTGCAAAAGTCTTCTCCTCACTGTGTGTGCCGATGTACTCACACCTGCCTGCTGACATTCCTGAGCAAGTTCTGCCCTGGTGGTGCCCAAATCTCACAGCTGAATCAACTGTAGGAGACGGTCCTGGCGCTTGCTGGACTTTCTTGGGCATCCTGAAGCCTTCCTCACAAATGTGGAAACGTTTTTTATGGGATTAAGTTAATTTTCATGGCAAAGAGGGACTTTGCAATTAATTGCAATTCATCTGATCACTCTTCAAAACAGTCTGGAGTATATGCAAATTTCCATCATAAAAACTGAGGCAGCAGACATTGTGTAAATTAATATTCGTGTCATTCTCAAAATGTTTGGCCATGGCTGTACAGGGATATGGGATTTCATTATGGGATTTCATATTGACATAAACTCACACACACACCACAGATTGAACTGGATGGACTGGTGTCTTTATTCAAACTTACCAACTATGTGAATATATATATATATATATATATATATATATATATATATATATATATATATATATATATATATATATATATATATATATACAGACCAATTTGATGCAATGTGCGGCGTATGGTCTGAGCACTGACAGGCTGACCACCCCTTCAACTTCTGCAGCAATGCTGACAGCACTGATACGTCTATTTCCCAAAGTCAACCTCTGGATATGATGCTGAGCATGTGCACTCAACTTCTTTGGTGGCCCATGGTGAGGCCTGTTCTGTTAAACCGCTGTATTGGCCATTGTATTGCAGCTCAGTTTTGGGGTCTTGGCAATCTTCTTATAACCTAGGCCATCTTTATGTAGAGCAACAATTCTTTTTTTCAGATCCTCAGAAAGTTATTTGCCATGAGGTGCCATGTTGAACTTCCAGTGACCAGTATGAGAGAGTGAGAGCGATAACACCAAATTTAACACACCTGCTCCCCATTCACACCTGAGACCTTGTAACTCAGAGTCACATGACATTTGGAAGGGAAAATGGCTTATTGGGCCCAATTTGGACATTTTCACTTAGGGGTGTACTCACTTTTGTTGCCAGCGGTTTAGACATTAATGGCTGTGTGTTGAGTTATTTTGAGGGGACAGCAAATTTACACTGTTATACAAGCTGTACACTCACTACTTTACATTGTAGCAAAGTGTCATTTCTTCAGTGTTGTCACATGAAAAGATATAAAATATTTACAAAAATGTGAGGGGTGTACTCACTTTTGTGAGATACTGTATATATTTCTGTGTATGAAAACCCCTGAAATTACCCTTTTTTAGGAAACTAGACACAAGGTGATCTCATTGTTTGGCACAATTTTTTGGAAACCGGGAAACATGCAGGTACTGAGGGGGTTACACATAATGCTTGGTAATGGTGCACTAGATTTATTGATGTACAAGTCATACACAGAGGGAGGAGGTAGTGAAGGGGTTAATGTACAGGTCACATACAGCAGGATGGAGGTGAAGGGGTTAATGTTCAGATGGACAGAATATGGGAGGTGAAAGGGTTAATTTACAGGTCACACGGGGGACAGTATTGGTGTTAATATATGTTGGAGAGGAGTGGAAGGGGAGAGCAGGAAAGGGTTGAGAAAAAAGATTTCTTTGTCGCAACAACAAAATGAATGGACCAGCAGCTGTAGCTGCTGATCCATTCATTCTGTCCCTAAACACAATTACAGGATATCTCTAATTTTCCTGTTGGAAGGGGAAGGGGAGGGACCAGCACTGTAAATAGTACCATGTGATCGCTGTGAGGCCCAATCACAGCAATTGCAACTGCCATTCGTGTCAGCTGGGTACACAGCAATCACCCAGAGGATCGGCTGAAGGGCTATTTATCCAGTGCCTTTCCAAAATGGCACCAAGTAAATGGCCACCGAACCGCCATTGATAGACGTACTAGGGTACCTAAGTGGTTAAAGCGACACTTTAAATTTCAGCCAGGGTCTGTCTGAAAATTGTGAGCTCTGAATTCTCTAATGACATACATAAAACACCCATAATCCTCTGATCGAGAGACTGTAATCTTAGCCTGGGCTGGGCTGATCTGCGGGCAATTTTTTTTTCTTTTTTCTTTTACTATTTTACGCAAAATAATAATGTGATATGGCGTTGCTGACATGTGCAGCGTGAATTTTAATGATGCGTCCACTTTAATCTTTTAGTATAGGTCTGCTTTAATGCTTCTATTGCTGGAAAAGGTGGTTTCACAAAACACATTTTGGAGATTCATTACAGCATACATACTCCATTTTATAAAAAAAAAAAAAACAAAACAAAAATTTTTTTTTTAGGAGAACAGTATGATGTTAAATAGCTAATTTTGAGCTTAAACCAAACAGTACAATAATATGCAAGGTCCACTTCACATATTGGTGTCCCATTGCCATTAGCTGCTTTAGGGCCCATTTACACTGTTTTGAATATCACACAAATGCACCTTGCCAAAGGACATGCATTGGTGCGGTCTGCTGTCAACAATCTAAATGCATCTTTTTTGGTGCATTGGGCAGCCCTTTAAAATAATAGGCTGTGTGTGTGTACACGAACGCAGTGCAATAGTATGAATAGGCCCTTGAAGTAAAAAAAAAAAGATTGGTACTTCCTTTTTTTAAAGCGTTTGTTATCCCAAAATTTCATATTCCTGATATGTGTCTGCTGTACCATGTACTTGTATGAAAATAGGATTTTTATGTCATACCTGTAAAATCCTTTTCTTTGAGTACATCATGGGACACAGAGTCAGGCTAATATTCATTACCTACTGGGTTATACTTCATCATCAGGTGAATGCACACTGGTAGACCAAAGGTCTTCAAACAGGAAGTGATGCCCTATATAACTCCTCCCATACAGGAAGTAATTTAGCAAGCACTAAATCCTCAAAAAAGAGGGGAGGGATCTCTGTAAGTATTATGTAAAAATCCTATTTTATTTTTCATACATCATGGGACACAGAGTCTGGCTAATATTCATTACCTGCTGGGACGTCCCAGAGCAATAGCCTTGAGGGGAGGGAGACACCCTGCCAAACAATAGCCATCAAAACTTATACGGCAGCCCGCAGTACACTGCGGCCGAAAGCCGATTCCTCGGCTGCTCGAACATTCACTTGATAGAATTTTGTGAACATATGCACTGAAGACCAGGTATCAGCCTTACAATTCTGAGCCACAGATACCTGATGGCGAAAAGCCCAGGAGTTTCCTACACTCCTGGCAGAATGAGCTCCCACCCTAAAGGGAGGAGCTTTATGTTTCATACCGTAGGCCTGAACGACCAATGGACGGACCCAATTGGCGATGGAAGCTTTGGAAGCTGCCTGCCCTTTCTTGGGTCCTTTTGATAAAACAAAAAAAGAGTCTGATCTTCGGATCTCCACAGATCTAGACAAATAAAACTTGACTGCCCGGACAACGTCCAAAGAATGCAGTCGTCTCTCTTCCGCTGAACGAGACTGAGAGAAAAAAGAAGGCAAAATAATGTCCTGATTTAAATGAAAGGCCGACACCTTTTTTGGCAAAAAGGATGGAACAGGTTGTAACACGACTCTGTCATGGTGAAGGATCAAGTACGGTTCCCTGCATGAAAGGGCCACCAACTCCGACACCCTTCTAGCCGAGGTGATAGCCATCAGGAAGGCTATCTTGCGTGACAGCAAGTCTAATGGAATTTCCTTAATAGGTTCAAATGGTTGTTTCTGTAACACAGACATCACCAAGTTCAAGTCCCAAGGACACATAGGTGACCTAATGGAGGGAAGCAAGCAAGTTTCCCTTTGCATAAAGGTTCGGATCAGTGAATGGGAGGCTAAAGGCCTTTGGAAGAATACTGATAGGGACGAAACTTGACCTCTGATTGTACTCAAAGCCAATTTGATTTCCACAGCTGACTGTAGAAAAGAGAGAATTCTCCCAATCACATATTTCCCAGGATGCCATTTTCTGGCTTCACACCAAGCAATAGAAGTCTTTCAGACCTTATAATAAATCTTCCTAGTGATAGATTTTCTAGCATTCACTAGAGAGACACCACTGGTTCTGAGATGCCACGGTCCTTTAACACCCTGGCTTCAATAGCCATGCCATAAAATTTAGAGACTGTAAATTTGGGTGGAATATAGGACCTTGAGACCGTAGATCAGGGCAACGTGGAAGCGTCTATTGTCAGTCTCACAATCTCCAGGAACCAGGGCCTTCTGGGCCAGGCTGGTGCCACCAGAATGACTGGAATCCCCTCTCTCCAAATCTTGCGCAAACAAATGTGGAAGGAGAGGGATCGGAGGGAAAGGATAAACCAGGGAGTACTGGCTCCATGGAACTATCAGAGCATCTGCTCCAGTTGCCAAAGGATCTCTTGTTTGAGACACAAACTGCTGTAGCTTGTTGAACCTGGATGCTAGTAGGTCGACCTCTGGCCATCCCCAACGTTGGCAAATTTCCTGGAACACCTCTGGGTGTAGGGACCATTTCCCTGGGCAGATCTGCTGGCGGCTGAGATAATCTGCCTTCCAGTTCTCTACTCCCGCGATATGGATTGCCGATATTATTGGCACATGTCCCTCTGCCCAGGCTAGTATGTAGTTCAGTTAGGGATCAATCAATTGATCAAATCAACACATATGAATATGCAGAAAGTCCATAATTAATCACTTCAGCTTGTTGATGTCACCACAGTGTATAACAGGAGAGTGCCCACCACCGTAACATAGACCTGCTTACCAGATAGTAAGCATAAAGGGCAGATGGCTTATAACCCAGCCGTGGCCTTTAGCTTGTGGATGTCAACACCAAAATCGGCAGACTGGATCTTGCAGATTGCTCACTCTCTCCAACTATGATATCCGTCTGTGTGGTATGATCTGCCAGAGGGGGCTGGCGAGGTTTTGCAATTTTCTGGATTCTTAATCGGGGGGATCTATCCCTTCAATCCATAAATGTGGCTGCATTTGTTTTCTATTATTAATCTTTTTTCCCCTCTGTTTTTATCTGGTGATCTGACTGGTAACACACCTCCCTTAGAGGTGCCCCTGCTCTTCTTCTTTTCAGCTCTGTAGTAAAGCAGTGTTCAGAAAACAAACCATAGTATGTAGAGGGGGTAAAGGAATCTGTCTCTCCCAGAAGTGTTGAATGCATCCCCCTCCGGGAGGGGGATCTGTCATGCTTTCTGCCACCCTGCAAGATGGAGGCAATCATGCCGGCAATCCTGTGCTCTAACCCGGCTAGGGCTGAGGACAGTTCATCCTTAGTGATAAAGGGTGAAGCAGCAGCGTTGACTATAGGCACAAAACCAGATAGGCGCAGCGGCTCAGATTGCCCGGGAGACTCTGGTCTTTCAGGGGATACAACACTAGGGATACGACTAGGTTCATCAGGAACTACTGATGACGTAGGTGTGCCCTTCCCTGTGGTGTTAGTCCAGCTTCTCTTTTTGAAAGACATTCAATGCCTGCAAACAAAGAGTACTTGGGTGTAATCAAAACACCTCAGAAGGGAGACTCTATAATAGGGTTCACCAAGCCCTATGCAACAATCCTGCTAAGCACCTTTAGCCTGCCAAGCAACACCTGGTGACTCGCGTGACCCGGGTAGGGAAAAATAAACCACTGCAAGTGTCTATTCAGAGCCTGCTCTGTGTCCCACAGCTGCCTTCTCGAAGCACCACATGCTTGACCTGCGCAGCTTAAATAGGCTGGGTGTGCGCCTGAACCTTCTATGCGTATGTGCGCGGTCCCGGCGAATGGGCGTGACTGTATTCGCGTATGACGCAAATTTTCTTGCTCCCAGATAAAGGCTAAGGTGCATGTGTGGCGAAGCCGCGTGCGCCATGGCCGCCAAACAAACTGCTGAGCCCAACGGCGCTCCTGCGAATGCACGTGCACCATGGCGAACCAAGGTGAAATGGAGCACCGTCGTGGGCCATCTTACAGGTAAAAAAGCCAGACGCAAGCAAAAAAAGGTACACTTTACAAACACCCACAGCTAGCCCAGAACTCCCCCATATGGTCACCGCACACAGGTGTCCAGCCTTTCGCTAGCTTGACTGATTGTTACAATCACTGGGACACCCCACAGCAATAAAATAAAGGGGTTTCACTTACCCGTCCAGGTGCAGGGCCACTTAGAAGCTAAGGGCCCAATCTTCACCCTTCGCGACGGGTTCCTGTCACTTGGGCCTTTAAGGACTGTGTACCTTTTCATGTTTAGGGTCCACTCCCTTGGTCCTGTACAGCACCCTGCAGGAAATGCCTTAGCGCTCTAATGTCCAGGATTTCCACTTTGCAGGGTCCAGTGCCCGGAGGCCACGTTACAGGCAAAACCTCGCAGGATCTTGAGACTCGGGTACCATTTATCTAAGCATAAAAGCCTGTGTCAAATGGATCCGATCGGTCAATCCCTTGATTCATTTTTCGAACCGTTTGTGGGACTAGAGACCTGGAGCTCAGAGAGCTCAAACAAACCGTGCCATCCACCTTGCAGACACTGGTAAAAAACTAAAGTACTTTCTGTATGGGAGGGATTATATAGGGGATCTCTTCCTGTCTGAAGACCATTGGTCTAGCAGTGTCCATTCACCTGATGATGAAGTATAACCCAGCAGGTAATGAATATTAGCCTGACTCTGTGTCCCATGATGTATGAAAAAGAAAAATATCTTTGTATTGTTTCCTTTATGTGACATCCATGGTGTTCTTACCAGTCCCTCTGCTTTCCTATTAAAAACTGACCACACTAAGCAGGAGATCATACCGTGGTCAGTTCTCAAGCTCTGCTGGGAACTTAGCCTGCTCTCCTTCAATGATCAGACTTGTTATGACCCCCCCCCCCCCCCCCTGCACAAACTCTCACTGGGAAAGCTCAGTGTACTGCTGCTTCTCCTCCCCCAGCAGAGAACATGGGATGTGATCACTTATAAAAAGGGAAAAAAGGGTATTTACAATGTTGTATTTTTTTTTTTATTTCTATACCTAAATGTTTTGTTTACAATCACTTTAAGCTTCCCTACTGCAGGAGGGTGGCATTACTATCCTCCTGGCAAGATCTCGGGGAATGCTGAGTACCCAAAATCTTGTGACCTGTCGATCCAGCACAGTGCAACTGAGATTCTGAAAACCCAGCATTCCCTAGGATCTTGCTAGAAGGAGAGGAACGTCACTTTTGTTCTGGTGCCATGGCCAAAAACTGGGGATAAGCTAAGTATATTTAAAGTGGTTTTAAACCCTTACATATACCCAGTGAACTGGCTATCCTCAGGCGATACACTGAGATTAAACAAATCCTCCAACATAAGTTCTACCTGTTTATCCACTGTCTTCTCTTTTTCTACAGCCGTTCAAAGTCCAGAATTTATACAGCTTGTCTGAGCTTCCTTTAAAGCAGGGGAAGGGGAGCTGAATTTACTCAGTGAGGAGAGCAGAGAGCTGATTGGAGGGAAGGCACACACCCACTTCACACAGTAACAGAGCTGAGGCTGTCAATCACAGGCTGTGTGTTGAAGATTCCTCCTCCTGTCACCTTTCTTTCTTTTGGGGACAGGATAAATTGTCAGAAGTGACTCATGCGAGCCAGACAGAAATGACACTTGGTGCCCTGGATTGAGACAAGTACACACTCTAAAGGGATATGCTTTGTTCATATTTCATGTCTGAAGTTTACAACCACTTTAGGATCTTATACTACACCCCATTTTTTTTTTTATATTTTTTTGCTACCGTTGATAGGGCAGGGGGCCTAATTTTTTTTACTGCTTTTTCTGCATTAAGTGCTTTGCAGTACAAATATCTCAACAAACTACATTTCTGTGTAGGATCGATTAGTCAGTAAAATGGGAGAATAAGTTCAAGGGTCTGAATACATTTGCAAGGTACTGTATACATAATTATTATGATCTATGAAAGGACTATGAACTTGTGCTTTTGTAAAGGTCACAGAACTCCTCACTGAATCCTGACACCCTTATAATTTAGAGCAGAAGGCACATTACCCTGTGTATTATGTATGATGGTAAGTCTATGCTATGATACGCTATATAAATAATATGTGAAAGGGATACTGATTGCATCTGCATTTATTTTATAGTTTGTAAAGCTGTCAAAGCAAGAAAGCAAAATGTATTAGAACAGTAAAAATAGGGATATTAAGGCTTGGTTCACACATATGAGATGCGAGAACCCATGTGAATTCAGCACAAGTTCCCGCATCGCATAGGACTCGCAGTTCACACTGCCATACGCGAACCGCTGGGAGTGTCAATACAAAGTTAATGACACCCCCAGATTGTGCGAACTGACAATTTTTGTACCTGAATCGGATCACATGGGTGTGAACTGTTTAGTAGATCTCCCCCAATATACAGTAGGGGTGCACCGAATGGAAATTTTGGTACCGAAAGTGAAGGATGCACTAGGCCAAAAACCGATACAGAAAATGACAGTTTTTAAAAAATATTTATATCTTTATATACAATTGTAGTTTATTCGACTTTTTAATTATTTTTTAATATAATCAATTTAAATTAATACGAATTTATTGTTGGCCATTATTGGCACCTTTAGTACAAGAAAAGCTCAAGATAAATGCAGTCGGCAGTCTCTAAACCATCTCTTGTATCATGTCCTCAGTCTCTAAACCATCTCTTGTATCATGTCCTCAGTCTCTAACCATCTCTTGTATCATGTCCTCAGTCTCTAACCATCTCTTGTATCATGTCCTCAGTCTCTAACCATCTCTTGTATCATGTCCTCAGTCTCTAACCATCTCTTGTATCATGTCCTCAGTCTCTAACCATCTCTTGTATCATGTCCTCAGTCTCTAACCATCTATTGTATCATGTCCTCAGTCTCTAACCATCTCTTGTATCATGTCCTCAGTCTCTAACCATCTCCTGTATCATGTCCTCAGTCTCTAACCATCTCTTGTATCATGTCCACAGTCTCTAACCATCTCTTGTAGCGGCTGCACGGTGATTCAGATCTCTGACACACAGCGTGAGATCGCACTACCAGGCACTGGGGAGGCTGCTTCTCATAACACTCGTGAGAAGAGGAGGAGGGAGGGGGGACTCTGACAGGGGCGCGCCAGGATACGACATGTGCAGAACCCGGCAGGGTGTCCCCGCCCCTTTTCGGCTCTATTATCTGCACTTTTTTTTTCTTTCGGCCGCCTGCCGAAAACACCATTTTGGGCGTAATTTTGGTGCACCACTAATATACAATAACTTATTCACCTGGACCTCATTTTGCAATATCTGTTTCGATATCAGTCTGGAGTTTATTTTGCTTTTCTAATGTCTGTGTCGCAAATGATGGTTTCTGATCTGGTTTTATAACCATTATATACTGTTCCATTATATAGGGTGGTGAGAAGTCGTGCAACCAGCATAGGGTTTCCTTTTATTTCAATCTGCGATCAGAGCACTATTTGTCCAGCTAATATATAATAATTCTGGCACACAGTTGAGGAGCAGCAGAGGACCTGACACATATGAGAGTATATAAGCTAAGATAGGCAATCATGCGACTCGTCAAGCAGGAGAAAAGTTGTTGTTTATTAGTTGAATTTTAGAAAAAGATTATCTTAAGGGCTTGTTCAGACTAGAGGTTGGGGGGGCGGTAAAACACTGCGAATGAGCTGCGCTTTTACTGCTACACTCTGTAGCTGCAGAGACAGTGGGCGTGGGTTTAGACATGCCAAGGCTGTAATGCTTTGCAACTGCAGCAGGAATTATACACCCTGTTGCTTTTGGTGTTCAATGCAATGCACATGACTCAAATAAAAAGAGAGGAAGCGGTGCTACAACCTCCATTCAATATGGGAAGGATAAGGTTTGATTGCCTGTGCCAGAACGCACGCTGTACATACCATCCAATATCAGAGAGAAAGTAGAAGTTCGGCACCGGTATAACTTGATGTAAAATCCCATAGCCTTTATTTGTGATCCATCAAGAAATAAAATAATCTATTATACAGCAAGATTGATGCATTTCAGCCCTTTCTCTGGGCCTTTGTCTTAGTCTGGGTTTTAGTGATGTGGTCGGCAAGTGGTTAAATCTCACATTGCACAGAAAGTTGTCAGGCTGGGATCACATCAGTG
Organism: Lithobates septentrionalis; assembly: GCA_037952835.1. Taxonomy (NCBI): domain Eukaryota; kingdom Metazoa; phylum Chordata; class Amphibia; order Anura; family Ranidae; genus Lithobates; species Lithobates septentrionalis. The sequence goes on along the minus strand of JBBDGP010002659.1, from coordinate 860,020 downwards.
CGATTTGGATATGGGTTTCCCCGCATCCAATTCGCATGTTAGGAGATTGTGACCGGCTCTCTATGGTTCACACACATCTGTAGCTGCTCCAGTGCGAATTGCACAGGAGTCCTGTGTGTTTTCTGGTCCGTTTCAGGTCCAAATTCAGCCAAAAATTTGGGGCTGAAATGGTGAATGGAGACGCACCGGACCCCCTGCTCTGAGCCGCTCTGTTCCTTAGTGTGAACCCAGCCTAAGGCTCAAGACACAGGAGTGCCTAGCCACCCACATATACCAGGAAGTACACTGCTATTTTTCAGGAGTAATTCTAGAGTAGGTGGCTTTTTTATGGAACTGCCTACCCACAACTAACATTCTAAATTTTGCCTATAATCAAATCTTTTTGAGTTTAGTTTTACTTTAATAAGGTACTCCTCAGACGGCTAGTCTCAGGAGATTTGAAGTAAGATTAGGTGACGTTACTACAGTGCTACTTACTGTTCTCCTTGCTGGAATGTCTGACATGAGGTTCTGCTACCAAGACAGTCATCTGTGCACTGAGACACCATGCAGAACAAGGCATGGTAATTGTTGGGATAAAGATCAACTGCAGGGAGACCACAGGTAATGTTGGTGATTAGTCCTTTGTCCGTCTTTTTTTGGGCACAGCTTCCAGAGTTCAGTACCTCTTTAACACCTTCTAGCCCGGTCTATAGCAGATTGATGGCCGGACGGGCCTTTCGTCCTTCCGGGCGGATGTCCACTCAGAAGGCGCCACTCGCGCGGCCGCAGTCTGTCGTGGACACAGCCGATGACTGATCACTATATTGGTCCGCTGCCAGTGTCATTTGATCACTGTGACCAATCAAAGCAGATCACATGACAATAGTAAACAATGGATGGCTTCCTTTCATGCCATCCATTGTATACAATTGTGTTGATAGCATGTGATTGGTCACAGTGATTACATGGTACAGACAGGGCCAATCACAGCCCATAATGTGATTAGCTTTGGCCAAGGTCAATCACAGCTAATCAAAAAAGACACTGAATCGGTTTCATTCAGTAAAAGTGGTTGTTTATACCAATGAAATTCATTGGTATACTGTAAGCAATCATAATGTGTGTAAAAAAAAAAAAAATCCTGATCACTTCCCCAGAGTAGTACAGTGTTAGTATGGTAACACTGTATTGTTCTGAGCACAGTATTTTAAAAAAAATCGTAATAAAACAGAAAAGAAATAATAAAAATATATATATATATATATATATATATATATATATATATATATATATATATATATATATATATATATATATATATATATATATATATATATTTTAAATACTGTCACCAGGCAGTGTCCCTGGTCACTGCTACACCAGTTATATGATAGTACTCTATTGCACTGGTGACAGTATGTAAAAAATAATAAAAATATTGTGAAAAAGGGGGTAAAAGTGCCCGGTATTTATTAATTTATTTATTCCAGGTATAGCACCGTCATTTTAAGCAGCGCTTTACATATACATTGTACATTCTGCCCTCAAGGAGCTTTTAGTCGAAGGTCCCTAACTCACATTCATACATATACTAGGGCCAATTTAGACAGGAGCCTATTAATCTACCAGCATGTCTTTGGAGTGTGGGAGGAAACCGGAGTACCCGGAGGAAACCCACACAGGTACAGGGAGATCTTGCAAACTCCAGGCAGGTAGTGTCGTGGTTGGGATTTGAACCAGCAGCCCTTTTGCTGCTAGGTGAAAGTGCTAACTGCTACACCACTGCACTGACCATTATGTATGTAAGTGGTTAAAGCCAATCTTCACTGCATCACAAACCAAAAACACTATATTTAATTCATTTTTAATATTCAAAGAAAACTCCCTCATCCATCCATCTCTCCATGCTTTATTTTGTTGAGAAAAACTTCCTCCCTAGCATTTCTGGCCATGGCCATCTTGAGTAAGGGCAAATGTGTTTACTTCCTCAAACCCATCTGCCCTTAGCTCAGGCATGCATGTAGGAGGGTGTGCTTAGCTGAGAAAACCCCTCCTCCTTTCCTCCCCTTCTGAAGACTTCTGGGATGTATGACATAATTTGCCTTGGCACGAACCCAGGAAGGAACTGAAGAAATGTAAAAAAAAAAGTTTAAAACAAGTAAATATGATAGTAAAGTATATCTATTTACTAATGATAGCAGCATAAGGGTTAAAAATAGACTGTCAATTGAGAGAATGAAGTTCTGCTGGAGTTTATTCATACAACAAAACATCTATAGTATAAAATTGTTTATTTAAAATGTTAATAATTTATTAACAGTTGCATGAGGATGATGTTCCCAGAAGACCAATGTATACAGCATAGTCCCGTTATCAGCCACACTTCTGGGTGTTGGCTCGTATTGCTTGAACGATGTCTGTTTTTCATCGTAAAGACTTCATCAGGGGTTCCCAATAATGGAAATGCATTGTCATTACCTGTGGTGGTAAAGAGCCGTGTTACTTGGCAGAGAAACATACAGAAAAGAATGCACTCTAATGCCGCGTACACACGATCGGATTTTCTGACGGGAAATGTTAGATGTGAGCTTGTCCGACCGTGTGTAAGGTCCATCGGACATTTGTTGTCAGACAAACAAATGTTGTCTAGCATGCTGTCAAATTTTCCACCAACAAATGTTTGTTGTCGGACTTTCCAATCGTGTGTACGCAAGTCCGTCGGACAAAAGTCCAAAGTAAAAACACGCATGTTCGGAATCAAGGACGAGCCGGAAGCGCTCGATCTTGTAAAACTAGCGTTCGTAATGGAGATATCACATACGTCTTGTACATCACTACGTTCGTAATTGTTGGCCAACATTTGTGTGACCGTGTGTATGCAAGACAAGTTGGAGCCAACACCCTTCGAACAAAATTCCACGGTTTTATTGTCGGAAAGTCCGATAGTGTGTACGAGGCTTTAGTGTTTTTTGATATATGCGTTTGTGTGTGTTTGTGCCTTTTATCTAAATTTTTAGATGTTGACACATACAGGCAGACACACTTGTAGGAAGGAGATGTTTAGGAACATGCAATTACACAAGTTGTTTGCAAATTATGCAAATGTAGTATGCAAATCAGGGCAATTAGAGGCTCATGGCCTCTTCTCTATCGCAGCGTGTGATTATTGTAATTACAGGTTATCAATAAAGTTTAGTTTCAGCATCAATGCAGTATTGGTATTTGGCTAGATTCGTCAAGAGAAAAGTTCAATCCTGACTTAAGAGTTTTTATTCCCTTCATTCTGTTCTTGACAGGCTTATAGCCGTTCTCTCTTTGCGGAAAAACTCCTGATTGTTCAGAATGAAATCATTTTTTGGTACAATAAGCAGATCCATATTCATAAGGGGGCTCTCTGTATCTTTAAATGAGATGTTGGATTTTTTTTGTTTTTGTTTTCGGGAGTGCGGTTCAGGAATTTTGCATATTTTCAGCCATCTGTCCTTGGCGATCAGACGGACTCATTTGTGATGCAACAATGCTCAAATGATTGTAAAGTACTTGAATTATGTATGTTGGATGTGATTGTTTCTCTGTTCACAGAACCTGTACAGCCAGCTTAAATCGGCACCGGCGGACTGCCTAACCTACAAGCTGGCTCTGTGCCTGTGCATGGTCAACTTCTACCATGGAGGGGTGCGAGGTGTGGCACATTTATGGCAGGAGTTCGTATTGGAGATGCGCTTTCGGTGGGAGAACAATCATATGATTTCAGGGTGGGTACCCCTAGCTCTCTATTACAATGTGTCCTGTGTATATGGAAGGTCCACTATTTTTAAAGAACACATTTATTTTTTTAAGTTTTGAAACAAATGCAGACATGCAAGTTGGCAATGCAAGTCATGTACAGCATTGAAACACAAGCCGGCAGTGAATTGGAGAGACCCCGTTGTGTTGTGATTTACATCATAGGGCAATCTAGGTATGAATAATGTCATTGCAATCATTCTAAAATAAAGAAATACAATTTACCAATGGTACGAAAACCTATGCGAGCAAGGAGCCAGTGTCTTGGACAGGGAAATGTGAGGAAAACAAAGATAGAAAAAGCAAGGAAGGGAGGACTCCGGACCGGGAGCTCACCAGTGCTACCAACAGCATAGCCAAAGTTCTGCAAGCTATTATAGAAATCATAGAATAAATAAATAAAATGTACCGATGCTACAAAAACCTACCCGAGCAAAGAGCTAGTGTCTTGGACAGAGAAATGTGAGGAAAACAAGAGATAGAAAAAATGAGCAAGGAAGAGAGGACTCCGGACCAGGAGATCACCAGAGCTACCAGCAGCATAGCCATAGTTCTGAAAACTATCATAGGAAGGATAGAATAAATAAATTGATAAATAAAATTTACCAATGGTACAAAAACCTATGTGAGCAAGGAGCCAGTGTCTTGGACAAAGAAATCAGAGGAGAGCAAAGGAAAGAGATGTAAAAAGTAAGGAAGGAAGGGAGGAATCTGGATCGGGAGATCACCAGAGCTACCAGCATCCTAGCCAAAGTTCTACAAACTATTCTAGGAAGGATAAAATAAATACATTAATAAACAAATAATATTTACCAATGGTACGAAAACCTATGTGAGCAAGGAGCCAGGGTCTTGGACAGAGAAATGTAAGGAAAGAGATAGAAAAAGTGAGCAAGGAAGGGAGGACTCCGGACCGGGAGATGGGAGAGATAACCAGGAGATAACCAGAGCTACCCGCAGCATAGTCAAAGTTCTACAAGGAAGGATAGAATAAATAAATTGATAAATACAATTTACCAATGGTACGAAAACCTATGCGAGCAAGGAGCCAGTGTCGCATTTCCCTCAAATGTGAGGGAAAACAAAAGAAAGATAGAAAAAGTAAGGAAGGAAGAACTCCAGACCGGGAGATCACCAGAACTGCCAGCTGCATAGACAAGCTATTATAGGAAAGATAGCACTTTGGTTAATGTAGAATAGTCTATCCAAGAATACCTAAGTGCCAAATATTTTGGGTACCTTTCGTGGAGGTTAGCAGTTAGTTCCTCCACATATTTATTGGTGGGAACAGTAGTCTTTTTCCAGTGTCTAGGAATCAGTATATGCCATGTGGACAGGAGAAATCAGAGGATACTTTTTTTTGCATTTGACCCAGGTATTATGGAGGGAAGTGTAGCTTCTGGGATTTCTGGCCAGGTTTGTCCAGTAACCTGAGGATAGAATTCCAAAAAGGCTGAATGCTAGAAGTGGCCCATCATAAATGCAGCAAAGTACCCTCCAAACCTCCAGCACTGGTCAGGCATTGATGGGATAATCTTGTGTAATGAGGCTGGACTTCTATTCTATGTAGTAAGGAGCTCCTTTCCTGGGTTTGGCTAGCTACACTTGTTTTTAAAAGTCAAATAGAAGTATTTATCCCAGTACCTCCTTGGGGGTGGGAAGTCCCAATTTCTTCTCCCAGTCTGTATAAAAGGAGCATTTTGGAAAAACATGGAACAGAAAAATAATATACATCTGATCTACTATACATGGGCAATCCGAGCCATGCATACACAGAGCTTCATAGGGCTTTAGATTTTGCCTAGTTTCATTGAGCTTATAAAATAGCTTAAAAAATATAAATGCTTTTATTGTATATAATGGACCAATCCACCCTGTCATGGAAGAAGGAATCTCCACAAGAGGTTTTAAGCCAAGATGAACAAACTACCTGTCTAGATGGAGAGGGTCCAGAATCCGTTCAGCAGAGGAAATTCCTACAATGAACCTGGAAGAAACTCCAGATCAATCTGCGTGAGAGGGCTGATTGAAAGATCTACTTTTATGGTAGCAATCTGTATTCCATCGGACCCTTTCTGGACGATTTTTGTATATATATAGATTGTGGCATTCTCATTGCCTAACATGCCCAGGGCTGCTGCAGCGTTATTGTCACTTAGAGGTAGTAAATATCGACAAATTAAAAAAAAAAAAAAAAACACTCCCTGAAAAAACACTCCCTGCAAGGTAAGGGCATAATATTCTTGTATGCATTGCATACGAGCACATTATGAAAGACTTACCTTGAAATGTAGCCCTCCAGCGGCACGCTGTCACCGCTGCAGAGGCTTTCCTCTTCACCCAGTCTTCCTTCCGGGTTCACAGGCTGCCCCCTTAAATGGCCAAGCTGCTATGACGTCGCTCTCATGCATGAGTCCCGGCTGCGACATAGAGCTCTGAAGGAATGTTACAGGTATCCTGTCGGTCGGCTCCGGAGCACTTACCCCATCTATGGCTTCACCCAGGCGGCGGGCATCATGGGCGACTTTCCCTTCTCTCCTCCACGGGCATCACTGGCAGCTTCCACTTCTCTCCTCCGTGGGCATCATGGCGGCTTCTGTCTCCTCGTTCCTCCGTGGCCAATCGCAAAGCTTCTCCTTTTGGCCAATTGGGAAATGGGTCTCGGACCCACTTCCTTATTGGCCAGGAGGAGAATCTGTGTGAAAATAACGAATATTAATTTGCTATTGTCACACAACTGGGTGGGCTCACCCTTTTTTGAGGCCTATTCGGCCTCTGGCTCTCTAATCACATGCTTAAAAAAAAAACAAACCACCTCCCCCCATTGGAATTCATGCATCCGGTGTCCTGCATGGGGGCCAGACACACGGATAGAGGGCGGCGCCCATGCACCCTTAATGGATGGGCTGCCCCTGCTGATGGTAGCAGGGCCAGTTCACACCAGATGTAGTTCCGTGCGCTTTTTCTCTGCACTAAATGCATGCAGTGTTTTCCATGTATGCCAATGGCTTTAGTTCACACCATGCAGTCAGTTTCCAGTGCAGAAACTCACCAGAAAATGACCGGAAACTGACTACATGGTGTGAACTAGAGCCATTGGCATACATGGAAAAGACTGTGCATGCATTTTATGCAGAAAAAAAGCGCACGGAACTGCATCTGGTGTGAACTGGCCCTTACTAATTTTTTTTTTTTTTTTTTAAAGTACATTTTTAGTACTAGCCATATTAAATAAAATATGTATAAAACCACTTCCCTTAAAATTCCTTTTTCATTATTATCAAACGCATTGAAAACTATGTAAATGTAAGACAATTTATAAACAGAATGTGTGCAGAAAAGGATCTGTTAATTACAGATGTTCAGCCTGCCCACGCACAGTGATTTTTCTGTTTCAGACCAAACAATCTTATTTTCAAACTGTTTTTTTTTTTTTTGTTTTTTTAATTATTAAAGCTGAACTCCAGGAAAATGACTAAACCCACAATTGAAATGCATATATAAAAACTGTTTTTTCTGCCAGAAGATTTGTAATTCTGTTCATCAATCTTGTGTGTGTTTTTTTTATTTTTTTTTTATTTTATTTTTTTTTTTTTACAGTGCTGCCAACGCTGTAAGTCCAGTCAGGAGACAGCTTGCTGTTTAGTCTGCCTGCCAATTAGACAATAATAGTATATGTTAATATGTAAAGTTTCAAGAGTTTGGCAGAACTTAAAAGAAATTTAAACGAAAGTAGTAAAAGAAAAAACAGGACCTCAGTGCTACAAGGAGGCATTGCCTAATTACAAACCATTATATCGTTTTTTTTTGCGTGAACACCATGTAGATGAGCATTGCAGTGGAAAGTTATATGCGCCCCTTCAATGCACATCTGCAATGCACTGCCATATACCTTCATTATTGCGCACAGCAATGCACAGATGCATATGCTTGTTGTGTTGTCCTTTACTGAAAAAATTGTGCGTGTTCTAAGGTGCTCTTATCATTCGTTTAAAATAATATGCATTGATCTGCTTTAAAGCCCAACTCTGGCCAACGAAAACAATGAACCCTCGTAGTAGATCTGTGCCTTCACCGCAGGGGTTAATTGTTCCTATTGGACTAGGGGAACAAAAAATATTATTTACCTGATCTGCCAGATCTTCCCTGCATTTAGACCAGTCCCTGCAGCTTCTTCTTCCCCCACATTCTATTGGTCTAGAGCAGGGGTCTCCAAACTTTCTAAAGGGACAGTTTACTGTCTTTCAGACTTGAGGGGGGGGGGGGGGGCTGGTCTGTGGCCAATGGCAGTAGAAATTGTCTTGGCGACAGTGGGAGTAAACCATGCATCTTTGGCATTAGGGGCAAGAATTCCTCCCACTGACACTTATCGTTGGGGTCAGTGAAGAAATATTGCCCCATTGTTGGTGTTAGTGAGAGGAGTAGTGTCCTATCGGTGTCAGTGGAAGGAATAGTGCCACATAATCGGTGTCAGTGGGAGGAATAGTGTCTCATCGTTGGTGTTAGTGGGAGAAATAGTGCCTCATCATTGGTATTAGTGGGAGGAATGGTGCCCCATCATTGGTATTAGTGGGAGGAATAGTGCCCCACCATTGCTGTTGATGTCAGTAACAGGAATTATACCTCATTGTTGGTGCCAGTGGGAGGAATAGTGTCTTGCATTGTTGGGAGAAAAAGTGCCCCAAGGTTTGGATAAAGGCAAGCAAAGGGCCAGATCCGGACCCCAGGCAGCAGTGTGGAGACCACTGGTCTAGAATCCTGACATCATCAAGGCCAGTGCAGGGTCCATAGCTCTAGCTCTGCATTGGACATGATGGTGTAGAGCAGGGATCTGCAATTAGTGGGCCTCCAGCTGTTGCAAAACTACAAGTCCCATCATGCCTCTGCCTCTGGGTGTCATGCTTGTGGCTGTCAGAGTCTTGCTATGCCTCATGAGATTTGTAGTTCTGCAACAGCTGGAGGTCCGCTAATAGCATATCCCTGGTGTAGAGCAATGGTCTTTAAACTGCAGCCCGGGGGCTGGATGTGGCCCTTTTGCTTGCCTTTATTTGGGTCACTATTCCCCCTACTGACACCAACGATGGGGCACTATTCCCATTGATGCCAACAATGAGGCACTATTCCTCCCAGTAAAACCAATGATGGGGCACTGATGCTTGGGCATTTTCTACTCCCACTGGCCACAGTTCAGCCCCTCTAAAGCCTGAAGGACGGTAAACTGGCCCTTTGCTTAGAAAGTTTGGAAACCCCCAGATTTAGTGGGACTGTCCACTGCTGGACAGTGGGGGTGTGCTATCTGCAAGTAGAGTGAATGATAAGATGAGTAAAACGGTTTCATCTTGCCCCTAGACAAAATTAGTTGCAAGGCCACTGCAGGGGATAATTTTACACTTTTCCTAGAGTTGGGCTTTAACGTATAGCTAAGGGCAAAACTTTTTTTTTTTTAGTTTTGGATAGAGTAGAGAGATATTAGAACACCTGTCAGTTTTTATTGCTGTCTATGCTCCTGTTGGGGAGATTCACCCTTTCTTTTGGTCCTGTTTACCATCGTCATCAAAAGTGAAAGTAAATGAAAATCCCAAATTTTGGGTTGTCCCCAAAAAAAGTAATGGAGGGGCTAGAAATGGCCCAAAATAACGCTTGAAAACTGCCTCCCATTAATTTCAGGGTGTATTTTCACACTGGGGCGGTGCGCTAGCTGGACATTAGGAAAAGTCCTGCAAGCAGCATCTTTGGGGCGGTTTGGGAGCGCTGTATACAGTGCTCCCAAAACGCCCTGCCCATTTGAAATGAATGGGCAGCGCTTCCAAAGTTCTGCCGCTAGCTGCTGAATCTGGTTGCGTGGATAAGGTATTATGAGCAAACGCTAATTTACATTGGCTGCAGTATTTCTAGGTAATGTGTTTGTGATTAACCCCTGCGAGCGCCTTACCCATGCGATGTATGTTACTCCCGTGCCCCCAATAGTGTAAAACTGACATTACTTCCGGTCATGTGATCCCTCAGACTCCGCCCTATACTTTACATCACACACCACATAAAAAAAGTTTTCCTGATGAAGTCCTGTGGTGTGTGCTGTAACACACAGGGCGGAGCCTGAGGGATCAGATGACTGGAAGTGATGTCATACCAGGAAGAGTTATACCCCATTAAATGCTAAGAACATTTTTCTATATGTAAGCATAGTTTTAATCGCAAATAAATGATTATTTTTTACTAGCTGTCTGTTCTTAAACTATAGTGAACTAAAAGTGCATAGGCCTTTTCTTGTTTTGTAGGTTAAGCGGCGGCCCTCCAGATCTTAAATGTTGCCTACTTCATCAGAAGCTCCAGGTACATGTTTTTTTAAAATTTATTTTACAGTACTACAAACTTTTACATTCAAGCCTGAAACATATGTGCTTTATGTTTATGTTCTGTCTTCCTGTCCTGTAGATGTTGAACTGCTGCATTGAGCGGAAGAAGGCACGGGATGATGCCAAGAAGGCAGAAACCAGTGACCGTTCCTCGGGTACCTCCCTGTACAAGGCAGCTCATGAGTCGGCCCATGCTACAGAATCTGAAAAGGGCAAGTATGATGTGGGGAAGTCCTGGGACTCTTGGAGCGACAGCGAAGATGAATTCTTTGAGTGTCACAGCGACACTGAGGAAATGACGGATAGCACACAGGACGCAACTAGGAAACAGTCAACCAAAGAGGAGGCTAAAGAGGCAATAATGCTAAAACCTGATGGACGCTTGCATCAGTTTGGAAATTTGACCTTATTAAACACTGGAGAGCCTCTCTACATTCCAATAACACAGGTAAAAGCAACAATTTTATATAGTACTTTTTTTGCAAGGGATAGCCTAACTAAAAAAAAAACACTGCCAAGGAACTCATTCATTTATTTCAATCTAATATGGGTGGATACAGGAGCTGCAAATAGTTACAAGAGCATTGCTAGACAAGGATATGATAAATGGCACAGCTGGAGAGCAAAATTTAATTAATTTAGTTTATTTAACTTATAAAAAGTAAGGAGTATACATCTGTAAATGCTTGCAAAATTCTCAGTGGAAATCAAGGTACGTTTGCAAGTGGACTACTTTTATTTGTGCATTACAAAGACTGAAAGTGGAGCTGAACTCAAAAAGAAAATATTTGATATAATAGAGGATACATTTCTCTCTCCTTGCAGAGATTAAAAAAATAATATTAAAAAATAAAGATAAAAATACCTAGATCAAGGTTTGATGTTCCAGGGTTAGTGTGTCGGTCAAAGGTCAGGGTCAGTATATTTTGTGCAGGATTTTTTTTTTTTCAATTAGTATTGGTGTTAGTTCGTGTCGGTGTGTTAGGTAGGACAAAAAAAAAAAAAAAAAAAAGCAAAATGTGCACTATTGTTTCTGTGCTGTACTACGGGTACAAACAACAAATAACATACACATATGTGGTATCGCTGCGATCAGGATCAGGAGAATTTATTTTAGGTTGCTCTTTGGTGGTAGGTTACGGTAGTAACAAAAAATATACAGCTACATTTTAAAAAAATATAATTTTTTTTTTACTTTTTTTAGGCCAGTTTTCCTTTGATTGAAAAAAAAAAATATCAGGAGATTTACCACCAAATGAAAAAGATTTTGTCATCTGTCTGGATAACTGTTTTAGATCCACATCCCTGAAATATGAAGTAAAATGAAAATTCCTCGAATAATGGGATTTTAACGGACCAAAAAAACAGCGATATCCTAAAAGTACAAAATTTATTAACAAGACAGTTATTCAATATGTTAATAGAAAAGAAGGTTGATCAATAAAAACAAACACATAATATGATAAACAACATTGAGTCAAACCAATGGAATATCCTAGGAATCAGCTGTCAAAGTGAGACAGAAGAAATCCAACACATTTCAACATAAAAGGTGAAAGTCTTCTTCAGGGATAGTAGGTTATATAATTCCAGATTTTTGCAAGATCAATCTACAATTCTAAAATACACATAATTACAAACACAAACAAAATTAAATTATGAGTATAGGTCACAGGTCAAAATACAAAAACAGTCAAATGTAAAACTGAACATACTGATCCTATGTGTTGATGATTCAACCAATGGAAGTCATAGCTCAAAAAAGAATAGACCGCTGGAGTTGCGCCAAGCAAGAAGGGAGGGAAAGAAATGCAAACATTTTGTTCATGTTTGTAATTGTGTATTCTATAATTGTAGATTGATCTTGCAAAAACCTGGAATTATATAACCTACCGTCCCTGAAGAAGACGTTCACCTTTTATGTTGAAACATATTGGATTTCTTCTGTCTCACTTTGACAGTTGATTCCAAGGTTATTCCATAGGTTTGACTCAATGTTGTTTATCATATTATGTGTTTGTTTTTATTGACCAACCTTCTTTTCTATTACATATTGTAGAATTGTCTAGTTAATAAATGTTGTTATACTTTTATGAGATTGCTGTTTTTGGTCCGTTAAAATCCCATTCTTTTGAGGAATTTTTCTTTTACTACCACTAAATGAAAGTCTAGATTGTCCTGAAAAAAAAATAAGGTATAATCCACCTAGATGCACAAAGTAGTTGTGATGATATGTACGGTTTTAATAACGTATGTCAAAGTTGCAAAATTATACAGTTGACAAATTTCCACCCGGCTCCTTCGATTTTTCAGTTGATGAATGTCAGGCAGGAGGGGGCCAACATGGCCACCCACAAACCAACAGCTTTTCTAGAGGAAATGGTCAGATACTACATAGATACCACAGGTGTGGTTAGAGACTGGCAACCTGCTTCAAAAGACTTTCTGAGGCAGGGATTGTGTTACCTAAGATTGCAAGAGATCCTTGCCATGACCATTACAGCTTCTTACAAAATCAACGCTTTTGATTACTTGAGTCTGAGAGCCAGCACCAAAGGGGCGGCATCTTCTATAGCAGCCTTTCTCAACCTTTTTAACCCAGAGGAACCCTTGAAATAATTTTCAGTTCTCATGGAACTTTTGCTAAAACCAATGCATATCCATAGAATGCATGAGGGTAAAAAACCTTGAGCCTTTACAACTACTTTAAAGGATAGGCTCACCTTTAGTTGCATGTTACACCCATATTTAGGGTGTAACTTGTTACTAAATCACTTGCCGCTACTCCAGAGCTCTGAGGAAGGGGGGCTTGTCCTCCGAATTGCGTTAGCTTCTCCAACATGTGGCAGTAGATGAGGCATCCCATCCCACCTGCTGGAGCTCTGCGTCTGTTTGACTTGATTCATTTACTTTTGTTAGTATAATATTGTCTTGCAATGCACTAGGCGTTTTCATCCTTTTGTGTGTGTTTTCATGTTAAGTCGTTGGGTTCCTTCCTCCCCTGCCTTGGGGCGGATTCTCTCTTTGGGAGAGGCTCCTACCTAGTACCCCTGTCCTAGTCCTGCCTAGTACCCCTGTCCTAGTCCTGCCTAGTAACCCTGTCCTAGTCCTACCTAGTACCCCTGTTCTAGTCCTACCTAGTACCCCTGTTCTAGTCCTACCTAGTACCCCTGTTCTAGTCCTACCTAGTACCCCTGTCCTAGTCCTACCTAGTACCCCTGTCCTAGTCCTACCTAGTACCCCTGTCCTAGTCCTACCTAGTACCCCTGTCCTAGTCCTACCTAGTACCCCTGTCCTAGCCCTACCTAGTACCCCTGTCCTAGCCCTACCTAGTACCCCTGTCTAGAGTGTTGCACGTTGGGGTGGGGGGGGGGGGGGCGGGTAGGGTCCTTCCTCCTTGAGGGGGAACCAGCACACACCCTAAGTGCACTTTTTTTGTGTGTGTTCACATGCCCTTTTTTTTTGGTTCACTTTTGGCATTTTGTTTTTGTTCACTTCACCCTGGTAAGAAAAAAAAAAGGCTCTAGTATTTCTCTGTAACTAGCAGTGTGCCTGGAGTTCAGCTTTCAAGCATTTCATTTTTGCAGGGATGGATAAATAAAGAGAAATTGCATGCCAGGATTACCTGTCAAAAATAAATTAAAATAAAACTTTCAAAGCAGCTTTTGTACTTTGCTGCTGACATCATATTTGGTCATGTGATTTCTCTTAAAGGGGTAGGATCAGAGTCGGATTTGGTGCTCCTCCTCTTCAGCAGAAATCATGTGACCAATTATATTGAGTCATGTGAGCAGCACTGGTGGGAGTTTGGCGGATCATCTTCTGTAGGAAAGGTATTCCAGTCCTCTTTAACCATCCCAGCAGTGCAGTCATATAACAGTATTGAGGAATTAGTTAATCTTCTCAAAGCATAGAAAATTCCTTTCATTTGGTTTTAATTAACGCTTATCAATTGAATTAATTCCTCAGTCATATATTTCCCAGATTAATACATCTGCCGCTTCCCATCATCTTACACGTGTAGCTCATTTTCTCATCCAGGTAAAATTTCTAATATAAAAATTCAATAATTCCTCTAGGTGACAAAAGAGCGTGTTCCCGAGAATGAATTAAGTGGGGTTTTTGATGAATGTACTTGCGCTTGATGAACATTTGTATTTGATCCGCGGTATATAACTTCTCTTCCGTTCCTGAATTTTCATTTTTGCCTCTACAGACACATCACAGAACCTATTGTTGTATTGTGTATTAAATACAGTTGCCTGACGGTTATCAAACAATGAGAAATTTTTGCAAGCAGTCAGGCGCCCTCTTAAATGTATTTTAGTTAGCTGCCAGAAATCTTCTTTATTCGCCAGTATGCTCTATAATGCATTTTTACTGAATGTGGTGGCTTGGTAATGGATCTTTTGCGCCAAAAAAAAAAAGCCATATTGTTGCAGCTTTCTTGTACAACAGATAAGGGCTCGGGAGTTGCATATGTTGCTTGCAGTTGTTAACTGTTTAGTTGGTTTCAAAGAGACAAGAAAGGAAGTGTAAACCCTGGAAGTCACATATCTATGGTGTCCTACTGCAATGAATTGAGTGGCAATCTTAGCCTGGATTCCGACCAGGCTATGCCCCCAATGTGTTTCACTCCGCCCCCCGGAGCTTAGTCATGGGTCATAGTTTCAAAGAGACACTGTCACCTTCTTATTCGGGCCAAAGTGATATTGCCTCCTGATAGCCCAGCAAGAGGTACACACCTGTCCATGCTAGCTCCTCATTTTAAGCTTCCGTCTTGGGTAAACTCCAGTGTTGGATTGTATTGGAGCTTACCAAGGTGGTTGACGTCAACCCCCCCTTTTCATTGGCTGCTAAGTACTCTGGCCCATTCTCTGTCACACAGGGAGGTCACATGTTCCCCCATGATCTGTTAGGAACAGATAGGGAGCATTTATCAGTGAGTATACTTTACTGGTGGAAATGGCCTTTAGATGGCACTGTCCCTTTGCCCTTAGCAGGAAAAGCGACCGTGTCTTTTTTAAAGTGGAACTTCATCCAAAATGGGAAGTTCCACCATTTTTCCTCCACCCCATCACTTTTTGATGATTTTTTTGGGGGGGGAGGAGAGAAGAGTTGGGGAGCAGCAGGTACCTAGTTTTAACAGGTGCCCATTCCCACAATCCATGCGGAAGTTCTCCCTGCCTGCAGCCTTCTGGGACACATCACAGGTCCCAGAACACTGCGGGATCATTCGCAAAGCACATTGTAAAGCCAGGTGTGAAGCCACAAGGAGTCCCAGCCGGCTGTCCACAATTAAAGGGGTTGTGAACCATCCTATGCATTAAGGTGAAAAACCACCTGGCAGTGACCACCCCCCCCCCTTTTTACTTACCTGAGCCCTGGAACTTGACCCGGCGGGGATGCGCTGTCTCTCTGCCCGGGGTTCTTGGTTCTTGATTGGATAGATTGATAGCAGCGCAGCTATTGGCTCCCGCTGCTGTCAATCAAATCCAATGACACGGGCGTCGGGGGGGCCCGCGTCATTAGACGGCTATGGACACAGAATTCTCTACTCGGGAGCGCGCCCGCCCACAAGGTAACCCCCTCGGGGGAGCGCTTCTCCTAGGGGGTTATCTGATGTTGGGAGGAGCCACGGGGGCATCCCAGAAGACAAGGTTCGGGGCCACTCTGTGCAAAATGAGCTGCACAGTGGAGGTAAGTATGACATGTTTGATATTTTAAAAAGAAACGAACCCTTACAATTACTTTAAGATGCCAGCGCCGGGGACTGAGGACCGGTGAAGAAACCGGCTTGGGTGAGCACAAGGCTGTATCCCTGGGCAGCTGAATGACTGTTTATTAAAAGTTAGCAGCTACAGTTTTTGTTTTAATTTTTTGTGATTTGTTTGTTGGTGATATCAAGCTGAACTTTGGGCACAAAAATTTTAATTTAAATATATTCCTCTAAAGCCACCATGGTAATCCACACTGTGTGCACTAGATACCTTTACAAATCCAGATATTACCTAGTGGCGACATCATAAGTCCCCTTTCACACTGGGGCAGGGGCGGCATTGGCGGTAAAGCAGTGCTATATTTAGCGCTATTTGGCCGCTAGCGGGCGGTTTTAACCCCCGCTAGCAGCCAAAAAAGGGTTAAACCGCCCGCAAAGCGCCGCTGCAGCAGTGCAATGCTGGCGGTATAGCCGCGCTGCCCCATTGATTTCAATGGGCAGGAGCGGTGAAGGAGCGGTCTATACACCGCTCCTTCACCACTCCAAAGATGCTGCTAGGACTTTTTTCAGCGTCCTGCCAGCACACCGCTCCAGTGTGAAATCCCTCGGGGCTTTCACATTTGAGAGACTGCAGCGGCTGTTTCAGGGCGCTTTGCAGACGCTATTTTTAGCGCTGTAGCACCTGCAAAGCACCCCAATGTGAAAGGGGTCTAACTGTGTGTGCTTTACTGTGTAGAGAGCAGAGCCTGTGGGAGGGACCCAGCAGTCTCCACCCACTACAGGCTGCCTGCAGAAAACTACAGGAGGGGCGGAGAGAAGACCAGTCACCCTGCACAAGGAGAGAGAGCAGCAGTGACCGGTCTTGCAGGTAGCTCCTGCACAAAGGCAAATTTTTACATATAGGATTCTTGGCAAAATGTCTATCTTGTATAGTCCAAACCATGGGGGCCCATTGCTGCAGGTAAAGAGATCTGTGTCAATAGTGATTGGTGGTTTAGGTCAAAGAGGAGAGAAAGAAGCCACAGCATGTAAATACAGAGGTACTGTATTTGATGGTTGTTTTTGCCACAAGAAGGGGATTGCCTGTTGTTGTAGAGGCATGCCAGAAGGAGGTAAGGTGATGTTCCGTGCCTCAGTTTTAGTTATGGTAAGGCTTAGTTCAGTTAGCTTTAAAATTACTTTTACTTTACAGGCCAAATTTTTGAAATTCAGAAGATAAAGTGGGAAAGGCTACACAAGGATTGGAGCTTAAGAGCAATAGATCGTCTGCATACTAACCTAATTGATGTTCAGGTTGGTTGACATTCAGGCCTTTTATAGGGGGGTTATTGCAAATGGTGATGGCTAGGTCCTCCATAGACAGCATGTAAAGATGGGGTGATGGCAGACAGCCTTGGTGGGTACAGTTATAAATATTGACATGGTCTGATGAGATACCATTAACCAAAATGCGTGAAACGGGCGTCATATAAAGCCATAATTTTGCTGTAGAGTGGAGATGGAATGCCAATTTGCGTCTAAGGTAGCAGATGTCTATTGCCAGGATAGGCCTTCTCCGCATCCTCAGTGAGAAGACACAAGGGGGAGCGGGTAGTAGTCGCATGGTGAATAAGTGAAAGGGATGGTATTATCCCTGGCCTCATGGTGTGGGACGAAGCCCACTTGATCGAGATGGATCTGAGTTGGGAAATGTGCTCCAAGGTAGTTGGGTATGATTTTGGCATATATTTTAACATCTGGATTGAGGCTGCATTATCCCTGACCCTTTGTTTAGACTGTGCTGATTGGCCCTGTGCTGATCACATGCACCCTCCCAAGATAAAAAAAAAAAACTCTCTAGCAATACACACCCAACTGAGCATGTGCAGAGTGCCCCCGAGGCACCTAAGGAAGAAGGGAGGAACAGAGAAGACAGGATCAAACAGCCTTTTTACACAATGCGGAAGATTAACCCTTTAGGTTCCACAGTGAGTATAAAAAGCATGCTTTACTGCATATACAGACAGATTTTACTGTTGTGGGTTTAGTAACACTTTAATACATCTGGCAAATTGTGTACCACTTTTATTGGTGAATTCATAGAGGGTTCTTCGGGTCAGATCTTAGTGTCACATATATGATTGGTCTAACAGGTGTCAGAGTTCTGTTCACTTATTTGTGAGAATTTGCGAAGTCTGAGTGGCTTGGGACCCTTTATGTTGCTGTTCGAGAGTGTGTATGTCCTTGAGAAGGTCAGTTTTTGTGGGCAGTTCTGGCCTTCTTAAGGCACAAGCCATGTATGATGTATTCTCCTTGAAGAATACATTTTTACTGTTTCCCATTGAAGGGGTGGAGGGGTTGGGTCCTCGAGGTGAAATCTCTAGCTGCTTTTAACGTAAAGTTATTCATTCTCAAAGATCACACAACAAAGAGGGCTGACAGCCTGCTACGACTTCAGTGTCTGTGTTGTGAACTTTGAACATTTCTCTAAAGTTCTTCTAGCTACCGAGATAAATGAGGCGCTTTATAAGTGCTTTTACTGTTGGAACTAAACACTCTCAATCAACATTAACAGTTTTTTTTATTTTTTTATTTTATTATTTAAGAAAAGATGGCAGTTTCCACATTACTCATGTGTTAAGACACAAGAAAACTTAACCATAGGTACAAAATGTTCCCAACAAAGTCTAATATCCATAACTATGATACAAGTCAGTGGAATGAAATGATTAACATAGACTAGACAAGGAACAAAAATATGCTTATAGCCAACGTTGATTCCATTCCATACCAAAGAGGGAAAAGGGTATCCTAAATAGGCAAAGAGTAACCCAATGCACTATTAAGGCACCCCGGCTAGCAGCCCCAGCATAGGGCTATCGCCAGGAGGACACACCTGGTGCATACCTACTGTGCATAAGAAGACATTTTTATGTGTACAGAGAAAGAAGACTAATGAGGGTGAGAAGAAAAGGCTAAAGGAAGGGTAGGGGAGAAAAGGTATAAGAAAAAAAAAGGGGGGGGAGGGGGGGTAAAGAGGCGTGTCTCAGGGGTTGGGACAACCAGCAGGATTCACATCAAAGAGCCTTGTCTTCCTCGGAGTAAACAAACATGGTCCATAAAGTCCAATTTTTTTGAGTACACCTCTCGTTTATGCTGTGCCGTCAATACCAGGTCTTCCATTAATTTCAACTCCTCAATATAGATTTTTATAAATAAATAAATAATAAATTTATTATGAGCATGAGCACAAGTTCACTTTAAAGGGGTTGTAAAGTCAGAAGGTTTTTTTATCTTAATGCATTCTATGCATTAAGATAAATTGCCTTCTGTGTGCAGCAGCCCCCCTAATACTTACCTGAGCCCCTTCTCTATCCAGCGATGTCCACGTGTATCTCAGCCGTTCGAGACTCTCCCTCCTGATTGGCTGAGACACAGCAGAGGCGCCATGGGCTCCCGCTGCTGTCAATCAAAGTCGGCTAGACAGTCAGGAGAGAGGAGGACGGGGCAGGGCAGGCCGCGGCTCCGTGTCTAAATGGATACAGAGAGCTGTGACTCGGCTCTGGTGCCCTCATAGCAAGCTGCCTGCTGTGGGGGCACTCAACAGAAGGGAGGGTCCAGGAGCACAGAAGAGGGACCTGAGAAGAGGAGGATCCGGGCTGCTCTGTGCAAATCCACTGCACAGAGGAGGTAAGTGCAACATCTTTGTTATTTCTATAGGAAAAAAAACGAGACTTTACAATCACTTTAATGCATTCTCACTAGGAACTGCAGTCATTTCTTCATAGCCACCAGGCAGATTTTGACTTTCAAGGCAGGCGTAATGCTGATTGGTTGTGGAAAAAGTAAAACGGTTTCCACAGGCCGGCTTATATGAGGGCAACATGCAGGGCCGGCGTCACCATTAGGCGGGACAGGCAGCCGCCTAGGGCGCCAGGATGGGAGGGGGCAGAGAAATCCTTGCTGACACAGTGACCCCGCACCGCTAGCTGCTATCTCACACCCCGCTGCACTGAGCAGATTGGAGCTCTATCGCGCGGTGACAAGCCAGAGGATGAGCCGGCCAGGGATGAGGATAAACGAGCCAGCAGAGCAGAGGGAGGAGCGTCTTCTCCCCCAGGCACCATGACAGACTTGTACAGTGTGGAGATCGAGAGCAGCTCTCTATCTCTGGCGCTCCACAGCCTCTAGCAGCCTGTTATAGTGACACAGTGAGAGCGGGGAAAGCCAGCTTGTGCAGGAGTCTGGATGTATTCTGTCTCAACTGTCCTAACCCTGCCCTCACTCAGCTGCTTGTCCAATCCGATACTCCACCTCCCATTTGTGCCTGCCCAGCCCCGCCCACACTCCAGCCACCTGCATTGAATGCACTGTACTGTTCTGTTAGAGGATTTCTGTGGGCAGCTGGGCGTCATTTTTCAAACAATGGCTGCCATAGCCCTGGGGGACACCAGCCTGAATGTGGGAGAGCACAGTTGGTGAGTGAGACCCTCAGAATAACCCCTCTCTCAGTTCCCACCCCTTTGTGCTATGCACCTTCTTCCCCCTTCCCCCCTCTCTTCTTCCTTCTCACCTTCCTCTCCCATCCCCCCCCCCCCAGGCTAGGGCCTAGCCTGTCTGTATGCCACCCTAGCCTGTCCCTATACCGCCCTAGCCTGTCCCTATACCTGCAGACCACGGCTGGCATTAGAAAGCGAGCCAGTGCCGGCACTATTTGTCTTCAGGCCGGGTCCGGAGGTGCAGGTCTTGGCCTGCGGACCACGGCTAAAGAAATAGTGGTGAGGAGTCGCAAACCTCTCCCCCGCCACCTTCACCGTTTACATGGGCAGGGCAAAGGGGGTGGAGTCATGGGTGGAGACTAAATTAAGTTTTGCCTAGGGTGTCAAAAATCCTTGCACCAGCCCTGGCCACATGACGGTCACTGCTCTCCACTCTGGGAAGACCAAGAACTGTGCGATCAGCGGTCATGTGATCGAACGGTTCTTGGCTTAGAGCTGATAGGGGACAGCTGCAGCATCAGACCGACGCTGCAGCATGGAGCTGAATGTTTGTTTTTTTTTTTAACTACCCTAAACGTCTCCTTTTAATATACGATAAGTGTACACATAGATACACTTAGTCCATCATATGACGTCCTCGGCTTGCAGTGGTTATACCGGGATAATGCCTGCAGCTACAGGCATCATCCCGGTATCAGAATTTTCAGACGGCGATTCCCTGTAATGCAGAAATGATGTGAGTGGCTGAACCCCATGATCAAGCTCTGGGGGGAGCAGAACTGGTTGCGGGTGTGGCCTTGTGGGAGCCCAGGCAGAGGTTGTCTATCTCATACCACCATAGGACTCCGTGGATATGCGGCACTGGGGATCTTTTATCTCTCCTGGTGACAACAGGAGCTGGGTGAGCAACATCCCTTGCTAGCACTCCTGCAGTGGTTGCAGCATCACTCACACTACTCCCCATAGTTATCGAGCCTGAGCAGCACACTAAACAAATCGTGGGTCACTTGATCACTTCTGCGGGTGGTGGAAGGGAGTCCCCCTGCCCCCTCCCGTCGTCACCGCCTTTTCCGGGCTCTCCTCTCCGATAGCGAAGCCTGGGAGAGCTGCGGCTGGTGGCGATGGCTGCAGAGAGAGAGAGAGAGAGAGAGAGAGGAACTTACATTGTTCCTCCCTCTCTGTGACCCCAGAAACTGGGAATGATGAGGATTTCATCACATCTGGTTACCTGGCTGTTAGTGGCCAGGAAAGCAGCCAATTAGACCGATCTGTGTCTAAAAGACCCCAAATCTCACCATAAAGAAGACCTGTCGCAGCCCATGCATAATGTTATTCATCCTTTGTGGTAGCAATAAAGTTAAAGTGGATGTAAAACCCGATTCATGAAATGTGAGCTGGGCACATATACAGTATCTGCAGTGTTTTCTTATCTCTATGTCCCATAGCTGTCTCCTGCTCCATTCTTTTGTTATCAGCCTGATAACTTCTGACAAGTTTTCTGTCACATATGATAAAAGCAGCTTTTATGTTGGGGAGTTTTGTGTTGGGGAGGATGCTATAAATAGATAGCAGAAAGCTGAACAATTCAACTAACAGAACTGAAAGTCTCTACCTAAGAGGAGAGAAGGTGTGTGCCTTTCCTCCAATCAGCTGTCTTGGCTGTATGCCCAGGCTTCACTGCAGTGCTAACCAGGAAGAGAAAATCTCCTAACAGGATGTGCACTTTCTAAAGAATACATAAAGCTGAAGACAGCATATATACATGTAAAAGCTATGTAGGGAGATTTGTTTCATCTCCGTGTATCATCTGAGTTCACTTCACTGGGTACAAAAAAATAAATAAAGAGATCATGTAAAAAAATAACATAAAATAAATGATAAACAAATGTAAAGTTTCCCGTCCCCCCATGTTTATATATATGTAAGTCCCACATGCAATCAACTGCTGGGCTGGATGACAGGCTGGATAATATAGATCCTAGTAGTCTCCCCAGCCTGGCCATCAAGCGCGCGCAGACCTTAGCTTCGCGCTGGGTCGGCTGCAACAAGCCCCATTCTGGACCGGGGCGGCCGGCGAGATTGAGTCTCGCAGGGACACATATGACTGGGCTACTGCTGTCTGGATCACAGTGTCGCCATGGCCGACAGCCACTCCGTCTAGGTGGGAGGTGGATCTGTCTGTGGAAAGGGAGCGTTACCCCCGCACTTCGCTGGAGCGTTAAGTAAGGGCCCCCCTGCCTCTTTCTCTGGAGACGTGGGGGGCGCGGGTACTCCCTGGGGTGGTTGGTCCCTCCGGGGTTCTCCTCCACCCCCCCCCCAGGCGAGGAAGATCTGTCTGGGAGCGTTACCCTGCACTTCGCTGGAGCGGTAAGGGGTCCTCCGCCCCGCCTCTCCTTCCCTGGAGAGGTGGGGGGCACGGATACTCCCTGAGGTGGTCGGTCCCTCTGGGGTTCACCTCCACCCCCCTCCCCCCCTCTTTCTCGGGTGAGGTCCAGGCTTCTGGCCTAGGGACTTTTTTTGGGACACACGGCCCCTGTTTTCCACCTTTGTGTTTAAGTTTGGGGGGGCATCTGGGGTGAGGCCTGTAAGGAGGGTGTTCGGGAGTCCTGGGGCTAATTTAGGCCTACCAGCTGGGCCTCCCACTCGTGGCTGGTGGGCAAAAATTTAGGCTGCGGCTTTGCGGCCTACCGGCCGAGCTACCGCCCATGGCTCAGGGTCAGCCCGGTCCCCCCACGTGCTCGCGACAGGCAGCCAGAAATTTAGGCTGCGGCTTTTGCGGCCTACCACGGTCCCCTCGCGGGCCGCGTGCTCACGGCGGGCGGGCAGAAATTTAGGCCGCAGCTTTTGCGGCCTACCACGGTCCCCCCGCGGGCCTGTGCTCGCGGCTAAAAAATTTAGGCCGCGGCTTTTGCGGCCTACTATGCCGCGGCTTCGGCAGCCTGCTACCCCTCGTGGCAGCCCCCCCTTCCTGAGGGGTGGCGCTGCGGAGGTCTGTGCCCCTTAGGTGAGGGGCCACGGTTTGTGCCCCCCTGTGAGGGGCCACGGTTTGTGCCCCCTGTGAGGGGCCACGGTTTGTGCCCCCCTGTGAGGGGCCACGGTTTGTGGCTCCTGTGAGGGGTCACATTTTGTGTCCCCTGTGAGGGGCTACGGTTTGTGGCTCCTGTGAGGGGCCACATTTTGTGTCCCCCCTTCCTGAGGGGTGGTGCTGCGGAGGTCTGTGCCCCTTAGGTGAGGGGCCACGGTTTGTGCCCCCTGTGAGGGGCCACGGTTTGTGCCCGCTTTTAGGGGGCTCCGGTCTGTGCCCGCTGTGAGGGGGCTCCGGTCTGTGCCCCCTGTGAGGGTTTGTGTCCCTGTGAGGGGCCATGGTTGGTGTCCCCTGTGAGGGCCCCCAGGTCTGTCCTCCCTGTGAGGGCCCCCGGGTCTGTCCTCCCTGTGAGGGCCCCCGGGTCTGTCCTCCCTGTGAGGGCCCCCGGGTCTGTCCTCCCTGTGAGGGCCCCCGGGTCTGTCCTCCCTGTGAGGGCCCCCGGGTCTGTCCTCCCTGTGAGGGCCCCCGGGTCTGTCCTCCCTGTGAGGGCCCCCGGGTCTGTCCTCCCTGTGAGGGGCCCCGGGTCTGTCCTCCCTGTGAGGGGCCCCGGGTCTGTCCTCCCTGTGAGGGGCCCCGGGTCTGTCCTCCCTGTGAGGGGACCCGGGTCTGTGGAGTGGCTTTGGTCTTCCTCTGCCGGGCCTCGGTCGAGGGGCGCTGGTTTTCGCACTTATGGTATCTGTGCGGGAACCTTTTTAAGATTGTGCAGCGGTGGCTGCGGCGGAGGGCCGGTATCCCTTTAGATAAACAGTTTTGCACAGCCAACGCGTTCCCTTCTCCCTCTTATTCGGACAAATTTGTCCATGAGGACTGGGAGAGTCCAAAATGTCTTTGGTGTTTCCAAGAACACTTGCTGTAAGGTACCCCTTTGGGGAGTCCCTCCTTCAGTAGTGGACTATTCCACCAGTAGTGGACCCTCCTATCTCTAGGCTGCTCAAGGCAACCATGGTTCCAATAGAGGATGCTCTGATTTCTAAAGGCCAGCAGACATACCTGGAGGGGAAGCAGAGTCCCCCTATCTTTGCTGCATTGGCGGACCTGTTGGTCCAGGTGCTACAGTTGTCCGCTAGGTCGCTTGGCCACAGTTACCCTGGTTGCTGAGCTCTCTGTTTTCTCAGTGGTGCTGAGACATGTATTTTGGGGGGCGACCCTGAATGGTAGCATGTCGTGTCTTGATCTGGTCCGGTTACTAGATAGTTTTCCGGCTGTGTTCCTCCAAGGAAGTTTTTGCTTCCAAGGGCGTTTCTCCGCGAGTGGGGGGGGGGGGGGCTGTGCAAGCCCTGTTGTTGTAGGATGTGATGTTCCCGTGCTAAGAACGATTTCAGGGGTTTTATTCAAACCTGTTCAGTCTACAGGATGGAGGGCATGGTACATGCCTTATGTGGGTACAGTAGTTCAGAATGGAGTATGTCTGCACAGCGGTGGCAGTTCTTCGTCATGGGGACTTTCTGACTTCTGTCGACATCACGAATGCTACTTATGCATTCTGTTGTGTGTGCCCGTCTCCAGCACTTCCTCTGTTTTGCTGTGGGTGCGGAGCATTATGAGCGTGTGGTGTTGCCCATTTGGGTCTGTCCACCACTCCTCGGGTGTTCACGAGGTGTTCCAAGGAACACTTTCCAAGGAATTTGCCTTATCTGCCCTGAAGGGGTATTTGCGGACGGGCCAAGAAGGGGGATTCTGTTTTTTTTCTGCGACCCTTCTCTGGATGGAGGGCTGTTCTGTCAGGGATCGGGTGCCTCCTTTCCTGTTATGGCGCTTTCTTCTCGGGTGCTTAGTGCTTCTTGGGCCTTCTGTCATCATGCGTCTGTTGTGCAAGGCGACTACTGGTTGTCAGTGTACATGTCCACAAGTCTACGAAGTGAATGGGTTAGCATCTGCGGATGCCTCTTTTGGCCGCAAGTTTTTTTGCAGGCCGCTGGGTAGAGGATCTATTCCCTCTTGAAGGGATATCGTTCAAGTAGGGTTCCAGCTTGTCCTGGGTGAAGTTCCTGTTACCTGGTTGGCTCTTGTATTAGCCTTGGGATTTTTCATTTTCCCACTCCTCATGTTGGCACTGCTTTGGGACGTCCCTATCGTTATGAAGGCTGTGTCTGTCAATGAACGAATGAGAAAATAAGATTTTTTACTTAAAGTAAAATCCATTTCTCTGAAGTCCATTGACAGACACAGCACCCACCCCTCTATGGAGTTCTTTTGATACTTCTATTACTGCTTGCTACTAAACTGAATACCTAGAGCAGGGCGGGAGTTATATGCTGACTGAAGGACGGCCCATGGGCGTAGGCAGGTCTTTGTTTGCTTTTTGTTCTGCCTAGTCCTACTCCTAATAGAGGCGATATAACCCTATCGTTATGAAGGCTGTGTCTGTCAATGAACTTCAGAGAAATGGATTTTACGATAAGTAAAAAATCCTATTATATCTATATAGATAGATATATATAGATCTCTCTCTCTCTCTATCTATATATAATTTGGGGGTTCTAAATAATTTTCGAGCAAAAAAGGAGATTTTTGTATGTATGCGAGAAGTGTTATGCCGCGTACGCACGGTCGGACTTTTCGTCTACAAAAGTCTGACGGACGCCGACGGACTAAAGCTGGCTGACAATCCGATCGTGTGTGGGCTTCCCCAGACTTTCAGCGGACTTTCAGCAGACTTTTCCAGCCGCAAATCTGACGGACTTTAGATTTGAAACATGCTTCAAATCTTTACGTCGTAACTACGCGGGACCCAGAAATCCGCTCGTCTGTGTGCTAGTCTGACGGGCAAAAACCCACGCTAGGGCAGCTATTGGCTACTGGCTATCAACTTCCTTATTTTAGTCCGGTGTACGTCATCACGTACGAATCCGTCGAACTTTTGTGTGATCGTATGTAGGCAAGTCCGTTCGTAAGAAAGTCTGCCGCAAGTCCGCCAAAAGTACGCCAAAAGTCCGACAAAAGTCCGTTGAAAGTCTGTCGGACTTTTGTAGACGAAAAGTCTGACCGTGTGTATGCGACATAAGAATAGGCCTGGTTGGCAAGTGGCTAAAGGACATCAGTAATGAGAGGAACATATAGACTTCTCTTGCTGAGGATTCTAGTTGTCTCACCATCATACTGATCCGCTGTCTTCAATACTTTCTGAGTCATTGAACGTAAACAGGGGTGCAGCCAGTGAAATCAGAACTTCCAGTTTGCACACTCCAGTAACTTTGTATAGTTCAGTAATAAAACTTTCTTGTATGTGTGCTTTTTTTTTTTTTTTTTTTTAATCTTCTTAGCCGAGTACATTGTTATGTTGTGTATTTGCCTCAAGGATCATATTACAAAATTAGCAGCGGGGGAACAAATGAGCAACTTCAAGCACTCGTTGTCAAATCTGTTGACTTGTGTTTGTACACCAACGTTCAATAATCTCAAACATTTAAAGTCGGCTCTTTGTAATTGGTTTCAGCCTTTGTGCAAAAAGCATCTCCTTGATCGCCTGATTTTAATTTGACAGAGGCATCTCGTTTAAATGCTGGAATTAAAATGCTTCTCTTTATTACAGCGCTAGCCGGGAACTGTTTAATGTAAACATTCACGTATAAGTGGAGCAAAATTGTGTATTTAAGAGGTGAACAAAGTACATTAGAAAAAAAAAAGGCAATTTATGACAAAATAACAATTTAAGTGTCCAAGGTGCTCCCATATGGAAGATACCTTTGTAATATAGATTAAAGTGAACATATCCACTTTATATCTCCTGTGTGAGGGTTATAAATAAAATAGATAGAAAATATGTTGATGTGGCTACAATACACCTCCCTCACAGACCCCTAAGTGCAAGTTCCCTTATGGTTAATCATCATACCCTAAAAATATATATTTTTTAAAAATACAGTATCTCACAAATGTGAGTACACCCCTCACATTTTTGTATAGATTTTATTCAATCTTTTCATGTGACAACACTGAAGAAATGACACTTTGCTACAATGTAAAGTAGTGAGTGTGCAGCTTGTATAACAGTGTAAATTTGCTGTCCTCTCAAAATAACTCAACACGCAGCCATTAATGTTTAAACTGCTGGCAACAAAAGTGAGTACACCCCTAAGTGAAAATGTCCCAATTGGGCCCAAAGTGTCAATATTTTGTGTGGCCACTATTATTTTCCAGCACTGCCTTAACCCTCTTGGGCATGGAGTTCACTGGAGCTTCACAGGTTGCCACTGGAGTCCTCTTCCACTCCTACATGAAGACATCACGGAGCTGGTTGATGTTAAAGAACTTGCGCTCCTCCACCTTCCATTTGAGAATGCCCCTCAGATGCTCAATAGGGTTTAGGTCTGCAGACATGCTTGGCCAGTCCATCACCTTTACCCTCAGCTTTTTTAGCAAGGCAGTGGTCATCTTGGAGGTGTGTTTGGGGTCGTTATCATGTTGATATACTGCCCTGCGGCCCAGTCTCCGAAGGGAGGGGATCATGCTCTGCTTCAGTATGTCACAGTACATGTTGGCATTCATGGTTCCCTCAATGAACTGTAGCTCCCCCAGTGCCGACAGCACTCATGCAGCCCCAGACCATGACACTCCCACCACCATGCTTGACTGTAGGCAAGACACACTTGTCTTTGTACTCCTCACCTGGTTGCCGCCACACACGCTTGACACCATCTGAACCAAATAAGTTTATGTTGGTCTCATCAGACCACAGGACATGGTTCCAGTAATCCATGTCCTTAGTCTGCTTGTCTTCAGCAAACTGTTTGCGGGCTTTCTTGTGCATCATCTTTAGAAGAGGCTTCCTTCTGGGACGACAGCCATGCTGACAAATTTAATGCAGTGTGCGGCGTATGGTCTGAGCACTGACAGGCTGACCCCCCCACCCCTTTAACCTCTGCAGCAATGCTGGCAGCACTCATACATCTATTTCCCAAAGACAACCTCTGGATATGATGCTAAGCACGTGCAGTCAACTTCTTTGGTCGACCATGGCGAGGCCTGTTCCTGTCACCTCTGCCCCATGTACATATTTCTATAAGTACTTTTATCCACTGTATTTGCTCCTAACTTGGTCCCAAAATGTGTCTGTTTTCCCCTTTGGGGGTTCTCTCCAAGGTATTTATTTCTTCCTTCCCTTTTCCTCCTCCACATCAGGGCATATGAAAAGGAACCAGAGGCGCAGCCTCCAATAGTGTTATACCATTTATTACAGATAAAAAAGGTTAAAAATGCACTTACAACAATGTGTAGTTTTTAGTTTACAAGCTAACGGGCAAAAACATGTATCCAAGATGCTCCTGCTTTCAACGGACTGGAAATAAGGTAACCAAAAGTGATATAAGATGCTCTAGCCAACACATTTCGTCAAGGTTCCATCGGGAGTGACCCTTGTAATATACTCGTATATGAATTATTAGACTGGTGGGAATTGTCAAAATTCATGTGGGATGGGAGTAATTGTACTAGGGGTGTCACATACCATGTTACTGGAAACAAATTTATTAGAAAGGTTTCAGGACTTTATAGGCACCCCACAGATCACTACAATATAACATAAAATATAAATGTACTGAACGACCATCTTAAAAACATCAGGACACAATAAAATATGCATAAACACCCATATAACAGAAATGAGAACTCCAATATCACTAATGTTCAGTAACACTCAATCACGGACGTCTCTATGTACTGTATATTTCACAGGGAGTTTCACCATCCTTCTCAACATGTTTCGTGTCTTCCTCAGGAGGAATTTTATAATTGAAACAAATACAAAAGAGACAAAATTACTACCATATACAGTGCCTTGAAAATGTATATATTCCCCTATGAAATTTTCCACATTTTGTCATGTTACAACCAAAAACCTAAATGTATTTTATTGGGATTTTTTTTTTGATGGACCAACACAAAGTGGCACATAATTGTAAAGTGGAAAGAAAATGATAAATGGTTTTCAATTTTTTTTTTGTTTACAAATAAATATTTGAAAAGTGCGGTGTGCATTTGTATTCAGCCCCCTTTACTCTGATACCCCTAACTAAAATCTAGTGGAACCAATTGCCTTCAGAAGTCACATAATTATAAAATAGAGACCACCTGTATGTAATTTAATCTCAGTATAAATACAGCTGTTCTGTGTAGCCCTCAGAGGTTTGTTAGAAAACCTTAGTGAACAAACAGCATCATGAAGGCCAAGGAACACACCAGACAGGTCAGGGATAAAGTTGTGGAGACGTTTAAAGCAATGTTAGGTTAAAAAAAAATCCCAAGCTTTGAACATTTCCCAGAGCAGTGTACAATCCATCATCCCAAAGTGGAAAGAGTATGGCACAACTGCAAACCTACCAACACATGGCCGTCCACCTAAACTGACAGGCCGGGCAAGGAGAGCATTAATCAGAGAAGCAGCCAAGAGGTCCATGGTAACTCTGGAGGAGCTGCAGAGATTCACAGCTCAGGTGGGAAAATCTGTCCACAGGACAACTATTAGTCGTGCTCTCCACAAATCTGGCCTTTATGGAAGAGTGGGAAGAAGAAAGCCATTGTTGAAAGAAAACCATAAGAAGTCCCATTTGCAGTTTGAGAGAAGCCATGTGGGGGACACAGCAAACATGTGGAAGAAGGTGCTCTGGTCAGATGAGAGCAAAGTTTTTGGCCTAAAACCAAAATGCTATATGTGGCAGAAAATGAACACTGCACATCATCCTGAAAACACCATCCCCACCGTAAAGCATGGTGGTGGCAGTATCATGTGGGGATGCTTTTCTTCAGCAGGGACAGGGAAGCTGGTCAGAGTTGATTGGAAGATGAATGGAGCCAAATACAGGGAAATCTTAGAAGAAAACCTGTTAGAGTCTGCAAAAGACTTGAAACTGGGGCATACAGCCAGAGCTACAATGGAATGGTTTAGATCAAAGCATATTCATGTGTTAGAATGGCCCAGTCAAAGTCCAGACCTAAATCCGTCTGAGAATCTGTGGCAAGACTTGAAAATTGCTGTTCAGAGACGCTCTCCATCCAATCTGACAGAGCTTGAGCTATTTTCAAAGAAGAATGGGAAAAAATGTCCCTCTCGAGAAACATCCCCACAAAGACTTGCAGCTGTAATTGCAGAGAAAGGGGGTTCTACAAAGTATTGACTCAGGAGGACTCAATACAAATGTACACCACACTTTTCACATTTATTTGTAAAACATTTGGAAAACCATTTATCATTTTCCTTCTACTTCACAATTATGTGCCACTTTGTGTTGGTCTTTCACAGAAAATCCTAATAAAATACATTTACATCTTTGGTTGTAAGATGACAAAATGTGGAAAATTTCAAGGGATATGAATACTTTTTCAAGGCACTGTAATAACATATATACAACAAAAAATACTTTTCTAACAACTTATTCATGAATAAGCATCTGCAGGCGATCCTTAAAGTGGAGTTCCACCCATTTAAAAGTCAGCAGCTACAAAAAGTGTAGCTGCTGACTTTGTCTGATTAATAACTCACCTGTCCCACGGTCCAGCGATGCGTGCATACGAAGCCCTACTCCTCTCCCCCTCCTCTCCACGGCGCCGGCATTCTAACTGTGTGGGCGCCTGGCTGTGGCTTTGCTGTCAATGGCCGTACAATCTTCTGGGACCTGTGACATGTCCCAGAAGATTGCAGGGAGGGTGGGGGGAAAGGTGAACTTCCTTCTGGCGCCGCAAGGCCAGAGGAGATAGTGGGAGCTGGGTGCCCGTAAACACTGGGTTTCCGCTCCCCCCCCTCAAAAAAATGACATGCCAAATGTTGCATGTCAGGGGGTCACCATCGCTCAAAGCGGAAGTTCCATTTTTCGGTGGAACTATGCTTTAAGTTCAATCAGTGTATTGACTTTGCTTGCTTGTCCCATGTAGTGATGATTGAATTAGTTATGAAGTTTTATTTTAATCATTTGATGGCACTTTGCCACAAAAGGTGTCAAAAACTGCATAGCATGACTTAAAGGAGAAGTATAGCCAAAGCTTCGTCTATGGATCACAGGAGTGCAATTCGTTTTGCACTCCTGTGACCCATTTTCAGCAGAGAGCAGACTGAAGTCCGCTCTCTGCTGATGTCTCCAATGTCGGTGCAGGAACCGCATCATCCCGACTCTGGGAGTCTGGATCCGCCAGGTGCCTGGACTGACACCCCACTCAGCCTCTCAGTGAGCTGTCAGGAGCCTGAGACGGCCGCTCCCCGCCCCTCCACAGCTCAGCGCTCCAAAGAGCAGAGAGCTGTGACTGACAGTCTGCAGCTCTCTGCTCACGAAGCTTTGAAAATCGAGCGATCAGTGATGTTCAATCGCTCTGTTCTCAGTGTAGAGGCACCTGGGGACAGATGCAGCATCGGACCCATGCTGCATCCACCTAGGTAAGTATGATGGAGGAAAAAAAAAACAACAAACTTCTCTTTCAAAGACAAAAGGCAGGCAGATCAGCCTTTATTATGGATCTGTATTTTATTGGTACATAGCCAAAATCAATTCAGGTCACTTGCAGTGTTCACTTTTTAGGACAATTATTATGAACACAGTGTTCCGAGGCAGGATACAATTCTCTTAAATGGTATATAGGTAACAGTTAAGAACAAGGAATTAGACTTCTTGCAGCTGCAATAGGCAAATGTTCTAAAATGTGACAGGTTTATTCACACTACCCAAGGTATAAAAATAAGTGCAAGTGCCATGTTTTTTAATGAGTTTTTTTTTTTTGCAAGTGTGATGTAGCAGAGCCTTGTAGACCCTCTGTTATAAGCGCACACCTTGCAGAGGAGGGGGTAGGCTTATGCCGCGTACACACGAGCGGACTTTACGGCAGACTTTGCCCGGCGGACTTTTCAACGGACTTTCTGACGGACTTTCTGAATGAACGGACTTGCCTACACACAATCCACCAAAGTCCATCAAATTCGTACGTGATGACGTACACCGGACTAAAACAAGGAAGTTCATAGCCAGTAGCCAATAGCTGCCCTAGTGTGAGTTTTTGTCCGTCGAAACTAGCACACAGACGAGCTGACTTTTCGACTGGACTCGAGTTCGACGGAAAGATTTAAAACATGTTTCAAATCTAAGTCCGTCCAACTTTTGAGAAAACAAAGTCCGCTGGAGCCCACACACGATCGAATTGTCCGAAATCTCCTCCGCCGGGCAAAGTCTGCCGTAAAGTCCGCTCGTGTGTACACGGCATTAGAACAGAAGCTGGTGGCAATGAAACGCGTTGCCATGCTTTTTTATCCACCCCTGACGTGTGACATTATCTCTAGATCTGCTTCTATATACATCGGGCATCCCAGCTCCCAGCGAGGATACTCCTATACAGTGACGAGCTGAGTACTGATCACAAGGGAAGACAGCTGTGTCGGCCAGTGTTAATCTTGACCGCAAATTTCGATTCAATTTTAGTTTTAGTCTTTTGACTAAAATGCAGATTGAATTTTATTCGTATTTTAGTCATCTGAATTGTTCCCGGGCACCAGCCATCCCACCGCTCCCAATGCGTTTCGCTCCAAGGGGCGGAGGAAAACGCGTTTGAGGGGAGTCCGGGCTGGGGCTGCCATTCATCTCACTTCATGCACCTTGCTCTGCTTCATGATGTGTGGCTTATGGATCTTTTCCTTTGACATTGCATAAAGCTGCACGATTAATCGTTAAGAATTGAAAATCTCGATTCTTTTCCCTTCCTGATCAACAAAACAGCATTTTAGAATTCTTTCTAACAAGTGCAGAGAGTTCTCACAGCTGAAAAAAAAAAAAGGGCAACCTGCCAAGTTTCATGACAACATCTCAAATAAGTAGAAATGGGACTTGGGCTTTTTAGGCACAGTCAACAATTATGTAATATTTTATAACATATATATATATATATATACATGAAAGTGAGCTATAATATCTGCATCCAGTAACCAAACGTCTCTGATATAGTAGAAGAGCTGTGCCTAAAAAGTCCAAGTCCCATTTCTCTTTCAATATTCCAAAATCTATAGGACGCAGCACTTTACACTACTGCTGTATCCACAGGACCGCTCTGTGGCTTGATACAGATAATTATCATCTCAAATAAGTATAAACAAAGTAACATTTCTTCTTAGATCAAAAGAATGATCAAAGGAAGATCAAAGGAATGAACTTCTGTCTGTAGATGAGGTCAGTTTAACCACTTAAAGACTAAACCTTTTTCTGGCACTTGCTGCTTGCAAGTTGAAATCAATATTTATTGCTAGAAAATTACTCAGAACCCCCAAACATTATATATATATATCTATATATTTTTTTTAGCAGAGACCCTAGAGAATAAAATGGTGGTTTTTGCAATATTTTATGTCACACTGTATTTGGGCAGCGGTTTTTCAAACGCAATTTTATTTTGAAAAAATACACTTTAATGTATGAAATAAAAACTAACCAGTAAAGTTAGCCCAATTTTTTTGTATAATGTGAAAGATGATGTTACGCCACGAGAATCGTGATCTTTATTCTGAGCAAAAAAAATTGTGATTCTCATTTAAGCCAAAATCGTGCAGCTCTAACATTTCAGAAGAAATATATAGAATTGTAGTAACATGAATGGAGCACAGCAACTATTGAACTGAGGCTCACCTAAAAAAAAAAATGTATGCCAGCAAGGGTTTTCTTTGCATACCTAGGGAATTTTTTTTTTTTTCTTTTCAAGCATTTCCCACTAAAACACACATTGAGTTTTTTTTTTTTTTTTCATTTTTTACATTTTTGACCAGTTCTCTCGTGTTTCCACACAGTTCACTGATTCAGAAATGATTTGGTTGCTGAGCAGCCAACCGAGGCTTAAAGGAGCACCACCACCAAAGATCTCCGTGTTGCCCCCATGGCACTGTGTAATCAGCCACTATTTAAAACTCGCTCAGAACCAAAAACTTTCTCCCTTACCATTACAGAGGCCCTGCTGAGCGTAATTCCTGATTTTTTTTTTTTTTTTTTTTTTTAGTTGCTGCAGCTCCTTTCCCCATATATAAAAGGCCTGTTTGTTGTGCCTTATCACATCCCTGCCGCTCTGCACACAATCGCCTCCTGATTCTCACAGCTTCTACCTGACTTATCTTAATGTGATCAGCTCTTTAGACATATTTTACATCAGGTTAGTTCTCAGAAGATACAACCCCCTATGTTTGTGCTGTTTGTAGTGTGCTTATTTTGTCATAAATGGGATAGATTTATATTTGAGGCACATTTGGTAGACATGGTAAAGCCGTTATTTCCTTTAAACACTGGCAAATGTGTGTCCGTTCCTTCTAAGGTCATGAATGGCGGCCCCACCTGTATTATTCTCATGATCAGTATTAAGCCCTAAACCAAAAACGTAATATACTGCAGCTTACCAATCATTATATGTGGTGGTTGCATTGGTTTTCTTTTCTTTGTCCCCCCCCCCCCTCTGTTTTCACCTGGTGATCTGGCCAGTAACACACCTCCTGTATTAGAGCGCCTCCACTCTGGAGAAAGGAGCACAGGGGGCACCTTTGGACAGCAACATTGTTAATCTGGGAGGGGGGGGGGGATGGTAGATGCACTAGCGGACTTAGATACACTAACAAACTAGGGATGCAGCGATACCGCTATTGGTGCCGATCCCGAGACCAAGTATTTTCACGAGAAATCGTGAAAATGCTACCGATACCCAAAACTGATACCTTGTGGTGTGATTTGCGTCTATACAAAATAAATAATACTTCATATTCCCATCGCACACTTTCCTGGATGAGCTCACGAATATGGGTGCTGCAGCAACAACCAGCTGGATACTGGTTCAAGTCAAAATGAAGATATTCGCCAGCACACCATGGAACGACGTAGATAGCGCCCCAAACGTGTAATTTTATTGCATGATCACAACACAAGGAGAGTGCAACGTTTCGGAGTCACGCAGGAGTCATCACATGCCTGACGAAGGGGTCCTGCGTGACTCCGAAACGTTGCACTCTCCTTGTGTGGTGATCATGCAATAAAATTACACGTTTGGACGCTATCTACGCCGTTCCATGGTGTGCTGGCAAATATTTTCATTTTATACAAAATAAATAGGCGCAAATCGCAAAAGAATTGCATGCGATTTGAACAGGAATGCGTCACGATTTCTGCCCAAATCGCATGCAGTTCCCCGCACCTCTCCTGTGTGAGCCCAGGCTTGTCCGTGATTTTGAGCTTTTGAGTTCACACAGGAGCGGTGCGGGAAACCTCCCTGCATGACGGGTTTCTCCAGCTCCCGATCCGACTGTGGACGTCTGTTGCTTGGGCTCCTCCTACCTTTCCCATGGTTTTGTTCCCCGCATCTCAAGTGGCTCTTTCTGCCCAGCCTGACAGTACGGACTAGAGGGATTCTTTTTGGCCAGCACCATCGCATGGATGGGGCCGACCAATCAGAAGCCGTCTAGCCAATACTGTCAGCACTGCAAGGAGAGGAGAGAAAGCCGCAGGGATTTCACATCCCCGGACCAGTGACGTGTCTGACAGCAGGGATCATGGCAATCTGGTACAGCAGGGATGGGGAGGGGGTCCAGTGGATGGTTGGAACTGCTGCAAGATGGGGGGGAGAGAGTCGCTGGAGAACAAAGGAACGCGGGGAACAAAGCCATGGAAGAGGCAGGAGGAGCCCAAACCCTTCATGCAGGGAGGTTTCCCGCACTGCTCAAAATCTTCCCAGTGAAACACAAATGGTGTTCAAATACTAACAGAAGTTACACCCTCCCTTAGCCCCGGTTCACACAGGGGCGGCAGGACTTGCAGGTCGCCTCACCGAGGCGACCTGCACACGACTTCCACGGCGACTTGCAAAATGACTTCTGTATAGAAGTCTATGCAAGTCGCCTCAAGTCGCCCCCAAAGTAGTACAGGAACCTTTTTCTAAGTCGGAACGACTTGCGTCTCTCCTATTAGAACGGTTCCATTGTACAGAACGGGAGGTGACTTGTCAGGCGGCTAGGTCGCCTGACAAGTCGCCCCTGTGTGAACCGGCAGTAAGGGTCCATTGTAACACAGCGGCTGGTATGTCGTGTGGTCTGGCCAGACCAGCACAGTGTTGTCACACAATGACGTTCTATTGGCTGGCCACATACAGTGACCTGCTCTGCACTAGAAAAAAAAAGTACTGCACACAGTTTTCAGCACACACTACTGCAGCATAATGGTGTGAATCGGCCACACTGGAGACCAGACATTTTGCCTTGTCTTGGGGTGCAGTGGGGCTGAGCCATGGGAGAGGCAGGAGGAGCCCAAACCTGTCATGCAGAAAGGTTTCTATTTCTACTATGACATGCCTGGGTTCACACAGGAGCGGTGCGGGAAACTGCATGCGATTCGGACAGGATCGCACCGCAAATTATCGACACTTGGTATCGAGCGAGTGCTTGACCTATACTAATATCGTTACTAGTACTCGCCAATAAAAAAAAAGGGGTATCTGTGCATCCCTATAACAAACTAAAGCCAAACTCCAGCTAACACTTTATAAGCAGTTACAGCAGTTTTTTGTGTAAAGGTTTTACTTTAAAAAAAAAATAAAAAGAAGGTGATCATTGTAAGCACCTCGGCCATTTTTGAATGGCTTGTCTCATCCATATAACTAATACATCTGGAAGAGAGCTTGTTCTTTTGAAAAACAACGGATTTACTGGCCAGATCACAAGGTGAAACTAGAAGAAAGAAAGCCTAAAAAAGAAAACGCAGTCACCACATCTAATTGGTAAGCTGCAATATAATGTCTGCTTTTCGGGTTTAAAGTGTTACTAAACCCTGGACCCTGAATTCACTATATCTGGTCACCCACAGTACACAGAACATGGAAATGCTATTATTCCAGCAAATATAAACTGCTAAATACCTTTTCGTATCAGTAGCATATAGCGGTCTTGTGACTTCTATCAGTGTCCGGTTAAAGCTTGTAGGAGGAGTTTTCATTCTCCTATGAGGCTGCATGACCCCTGATCTTCAGAAAATTCTTATTTGCTCCTGTGCCGATCACATGCACCCCCCCCCCCCCCCAAAAAAAAACTCTCTAGCAATACACACCAAACAGCATGTGCAGAGTGCCTCCTAGAGCATTAACCCCTTAAGTTCATGCATATACAGACTGATTTTACTGTTGTGGGTTTAGTAACACTTTAACCGCTTCCTGGCCCGCACTGTATCCGTCATTCGATCCCGGCCCCTTACCACGTGATTAGCTGTCAGCCAATGACAGCTGATCACGTGATGTAAACAGAAGATCTGTAATCTTCTTTGTTTTTTTTTTCTCACGCTCACAGCGTGAGAGGGAAAAAATAAGCCGATCACCAGCTACTGTCAAAGGGACATTTGTCTCTAACACAAAGAGCCACTGGTGCCTTGTCTGTGCCCATCAGTGCCACCTATCAATGCCCACCAGTGCCACCGATCAGTGCTATCAGTGTCGCCTACCAGCGCCCATCAGTGCCACCTCATCAGTGCCCATCGGTGCAGCCACATCAGCGCACATCAATGTGGAGAAAAATTACCTGTTTTCAAAATTTTATAACAAACTATGAAACTTTTTTTTTCTTTTATTTTTTTAATTTTCTGAGTTTTTTTTATTTTTTTTAGCAAAAAATAAAAACCCAGCAGTGATTAAATACCACCAAAAGAAAGCTCTATTTTGTGAAAAAAAATGATAAAAATGTCATTTGGGTACAGTGTTGCATGACCGCGCAATTGTCATTCAAAGTGCGACAGCGCTGAAAGCTGAAAATTATCATTGGCAGGAAGGGGGTTTAAGTGCCCAGTAGGCAAGTGGTTAATACTGCTTTAAATGTAATGGAAAACAGTTGTGAAGAGGGCAGGAGACCCCCACATCGGGGCATACCTGCACGCAGTTCATAGAATACTGAAGGGGAGAACGCATGTTTTTTTTTCTCTACACCTTTTATAGTTTGCCAACCTTAAACTTTAATTGGGCCAAGTTTCATGCTGTAATTATAGGCCCTGCGCTTTAAAAGCAAACATCCCTTTTAATCAATTCTTCTGCCTTTTCATACATTCATTTTGGCACACTTCATTACCTCCCTCCTAAGATAGAAGGGGGAAAAAAAGTCTGCTCCAGCACTCATAAAACGACAAATGGGCTTTTAACAGATGCCTAGTGCTTTGTACGATCCTGACGGCGCGTTTAAAATAAAAATATGTTTGTGACAAGCTGGCATTTTGGTTCTGCCACACAGAAGATTTCTCTTTGTTAGGAATAAGAGCCCGCTCCCAAAGTCTTATTATTTCTGAGAGCTCCGGCGATGAATATTAATCTACCGTGGATGTTTGTTCTGAGCTCAGGGCTTGGAGCAATATGTGGAGCTTTCCCGCCCGCCGCGGTGGTGACACCAGGCGGGATGTAGAAGGAGAAATGCCCTTCTCACCTAATTTCTCACCAAGGCTTGCAGCAATTGCAGCTTTTTTATATATTGGTCGCTCTCCTGCCAGACCCTCAGCAGAAAAAGGTCTCAGTGATTGTCATTGTAGGTGACACTCCTGCGCTCACTCCGCTTTTGTGCGACTGTAACGGGCGCACGCCACTGATCGATCCACGCTGCAGGTTTATTTACAGCTCGGTAATTAGAGGTACAGCACGCTATGTGACACCGAGCGCCGGTTCGCAACGTTAACGCTGAATTACTAGTTGGGTAGAAAATTGTCAGCAGCAAAATTAAAGAGCTTTCCACCTGTGGGGCGCTGGTGGCGATAATTGGAATTATTTCCTTCTTTAGATATAAAAAGGAAGTTCTCTTTATTTTTCATGCTGTGTGGACAGTACAGATATTGGAATAAATTTGCCATAGTTACAGAGATTAAAATGTACACTGCAGCTGCATGCTTATTAAAGCCCAATTGAAGTCCTAGAAATAGATACTCGGTGACGCAGACCTTGTACTGACAACTCTCCTTATAGCAGTGTGTCTAGATCACAGCGTAATCTAACTGACCTGGTAAAAAACATTCCCTATACTAAGCTGTATAAGGGTGCATGTAATTAGGGGTGTGGCCACTACTCATCTCTGCCAACACAGAACACCGGAGTCAGATGCCAGGAAATACACATTTACACTGAGAGAAGTATGTGAAGGTATTTCCAAAGGAAAATTTACTTTACCCACTTCCAGCCCAGGCCACTTTTGACATTTCTCTCCTACATGTAAAAACCATCCTTTTTTTGCTAGAAGATATCTATATATATATATAGGGGTCCTGAGTCATTTTCTAGCAAAAAAAGGATGGTTTTTACATGTAGGAGAGAAATGTCAAAAGTGGCCTGGGCTGGAAGTGGGTAAAGTAAAGTAAATTTTCCTTTGGAAATACCTTCACATACTTCTCTCAGTGTAAATGTGTATTTCCTGGCATCTGACTCCGGTGTTCTGTGTTGGCAGAGATGAGTAGTGGCCACACCCCTAATTACATGCACCCTTATACAGCTTAGTATAGGGAATGTTTTTTACCAGGTTATATATATATATATATATATATATATATATATATATATATAGATATATATATATATATAGATATATATATAGATATATAGATATAGATATAGATATAGATATAGATATATCTATATCTCACAAAAGTGATTACACCCCTCACATTTTTGTAAATACCGGTATTTTATTCTATCTTTTCAATACTGATAATGATAATCAGCACATTGATTATCGGTGCAGACCCATCGAGGATGCCCACCCAGGAACACCAGGTATGCTAATCAGTGCCCATTAGGGATGGCACTCATCAGTGATGCTTGCCAGTGCCTCCTGATCAGTGCTGCCTAAAAGTGTCATCTATCAGTGCCGCCTGTAAAAGCCCACCAGTGCCACCTATTGGTGGCCATCAATGCTGCCTATGAGTGAAAGACAAAAACAGAACATTCCATAGCTCAACTCACCAACCAGTCTGCCAACTGACCAAATTAACCTGTCCAACAGTCTGCGTTAAAAACAGGGGTTTATTTAGCATGCGTTTGCAAACGCATGCATAAGCTGCAAGGCCTCTTCACGGCACCCTGTGTATGCTTGCAGTCCTAACCCTACTGAATTTCTAAGCGTCTCCACAATGGAAACACATGCATTAAATGGATAGATGAGGGGCAGGTGGGCCTGGAGGCAGCCCAATTTAAAGGAACCGGAGCACACTGGACACCCAGCAAGAGGACAGTGGCAGCAAAGGTGTACAGTGTGTCTCCGGGGACATCTATCCATTTAATGCATGTGCTTCCATTGTGGAGACGCTTATAAATTCGGTAGAGTTAGGACTGCAAGCAATACACAGGGTGCCGTGAAGAGGCCTTGCAGCTTATGCATGCGTTTGCAAATGTGTGCTAACTAAACCCCTGTTTTTAACGCAGACTGTTGGACAGGTTCATTTGGTCAGTTGGCAGACTGGTTGGTGAGTTGAGTTATGGAATGTTCTGTTTGAATCTTTCATGTGATTGCCCTTCCATGTGTTCCTTGCTGTGAAGGCCAGTTATAGGTGGGGGCAGGGGCCATTTGTTTGTTGCTGCCTATGAGTGCCCATCAGTGCCACCTAACTGTGCACATCAGTACCGCTTATCAGTGCCACCTAACTGTGCACATCAGTACCGCTTATCAGTGCCACCTAACTGTGCCCATCAGTGCTGAATATAAGTGCCTCATCATCTGTGCTAATCAGTACTGCCTTATCAGTGCCTGTCAGTGAAGGAGAAAACTTAATTACAAAGTATTGTAACAGAAACAAAGAGAACATTTTTTTTCTCTCAAAATTTTAGGACTTTTTTTTATTTGTAGCGCAAAAAATAAAAAACCCAGTGGTGATCAAATACTTCCAAACGAAAGCTTTATTTGTGGGGAAAAAATAAAAATAAAAATTTAGTTTGGGTACAGTGTTGTATGACCGCGCAATTGTCATTCAAAGTGCGACAGCTCTGAAATCTGAAAATTGGTCTGAGCAGGAAGGGGGGAAAGTGCCCGGTATCCCACCATGACATTTCATAAAGTTCTATTGGTTGGCATACAGCAACCTGCTCTGCGCTGGAAAAAAAAGTACTGCACAAAGTATTTTTTCAGCGCACACTACCCAACACAGTGGTGTGAACCGGCCACGCTAGAGACCAGACATTTTGTGTTGTCTTGGGGTGCAGTGGAGCTGCGCTGGAATAGCTGCCCTACGCAATTTATTTATTACAGGCTCTGTCAATTTATGCAGCGCTTTACATATATATATATATATATATTGTACTTTCACATTTAGTCCCTGCACTCAAGGAGCTTAGGCCTAGTACACACTGGTAGTTTGTTTTTGTTTTTTTAATTTTTTTTTTCAACCCAGCAAGGCTGAACAAAAAAAACCTGACAGCTCAGGAGGAGCTGCTGTACTAACTATGCAACGTTAGTACAGCGATCTCCTCTGCTGTTCTATTGTGTTCTGACAGGAGGCGGTCCCCCACTAGAACACTCTGGCTGAGAGCACTGATCAGGAGCCGATCAGCAGACCTTTTTCGATCATGCCCCAAATGGCCGGCTTCTGTCGGACTGGGTGCAGTACACACGGGCCACCTGTCATTTGACTTGTGTGTACTAGATTTACAGTCTAAGGTCCCTATCTCGCATTCATACATACATGGAGGAAACCCATGCAGACAAGAGGAGAAAATGCAAATTCCAGGCTAGTGTCATGGTTATGATCCCACCACACTAGGTGTGAATGGAATCCTTACTGTATCCAAATGAAAAAAAAGTTTTACCTTCAGCTCTACTTTAAATTTCCAGCTAGGATGACCGCAGACGGGGAAGCCCGCCCCTCCCTCCCCCCTCCCTCCCCCCTCCCTTTAACCTGCTGGTTCAAATAAAGAATGCAAAATGCTGATGTGCAATTTTATATTTACCTTACTAAGAGAAGTTTTACATCATTGTCTGTCCTGACTATAATAAATACATTTAGTATAAAACTACAATGTGTAGGGCCATCCTAATAGCATCATGGGCCCCTGGGCAAAGTAATGCACAGGGGCCCCTACCAGCCTGCCCCAATTTACACACCTACTCTCAAGAATTAAAGTATAAATGGTTGATAGAATTAAACGTGTATTTATTAGTACTTTCAATAAAATCTATTTTAAACAATAAGAAAACATGCCATAAATCATAGACTAGTCAACACAAAGGGCACAGTACAGGGGAGTAGTCAGAAGGGCACAGTACAGAGGGGTAGTCAGAAGGGCACAGTACAGGGGAGGCAGAAGGGCACAATACAGGTTCTGGGGCATGGCCATCCCGGGATAGCTTAGTAAAAACGTGACTGTCCCGGGAAATCCGGGACAGTTGGCAAGTATGATGTAATGCAAGATTATTATGGGGTACCCATGCACCTAGGGGCCCCAGTTAGTGGCCAGAGGTGCCCATGCATTAAGACGGCCTTGTTGTTAATTCATAAAAAGTGTTTATTGCAAAGATATCAGCTGTGAAGTTCTGTGCCAGCCATGCTTAAGCATTTGATCATGTAATCTCTGCATTAGGGGGTAGAGCAAAGTTCCCATTGGCTGGTCCTCTATTTTAGCAGAGATCATGTGACCAGTCATCTAGGCTACCATCGGATTTAGGATCAGCGGTTTCAGCTGCAAAGTTAAGTCCTTTTTATATTTTCTGTTAACTTTATATGACTTTAAAGTGAACCCGCAAGGGAAGAAATACAAGCGCTGTCATTACAGAAATGTTTTGTAAACTGCAAGATGTGGAGTTGTCATCCTGATTCTGAGTTCTTGCAGCCAGTAAAGTTTAAGCTTTGGTCTGTTCTAGGTCAGTGAATCACTGACCAAATCAGGATGACTGCTCCAGTGATTGTACTTTTCAAAAGAAGTCACTAAAGTATATAAAAAATGAAAATTGCACTCCAATATTAGCTCTTTCTGGTTCAATGATTTTTTTGGGAATTTAAGGT
The DNA here is from genome assembly GCA_037952835.1 of Lithobates septentrionalis. Taxonomy (NCBI): domain Eukaryota; kingdom Metazoa; phylum Chordata; class Amphibia; order Anura; family Ranidae; genus Lithobates; species Lithobates septentrionalis. The sequence continues at coordinate 816,683 of JBBDGP010002659.1, read as the reverse complement.
AATCATAACAGCTGTTAAGCCCACGCAGGGGCAGTGACATCGAATGACAACTAGCTGTAAACAAGAAAATCAGAAATGAGTGGAAACTGTCAAGAGGCAAGCAGTACAGATCCACACCAAACGTTAAAATCAGATGGTATAATGAGAAGCCGTGAGGGGATTGAATAGTTGGAATCAGTTAGGGTGGGAAGAGATATAGCAGCGGAGAAAAGGAGAAAAAGGGTAGATTTGGAGCATGTGTGGTGAGGAAGTCCTTGTTTACTTGGGACCCCATCCAGGAAGGAGGTTAAAGATATGATAGGCTTGCTGGCTTCAAAGAAGGGAGGGCATAATTGAGCCATGGTTCCCAAGTCCACAAAAAATTAGGTTGGGAGTTGTAGAGGATACTGGAAAGTTTCTTGTTGATTAGCATTTGAGTCATATGGTACTTGACATCCTGTAAAGAAGACAAAGGCTTCTTCCAGCTTTAGCTATGATTTATGTGGCTGTACAGAGAGGCCTGGGATTGGGTAATGAAGGATTTTTTTGACTATTTCAACCCATGTTTCATCTAACTGTCCTCAGGGATGCGAAGTATGCTCTTAGCATCCTTGGGGACAGCTAGATGAAACAGAGGTTGAAGAACTCCAAAAATCCTGGACCAAAAGGCAATGAGTTTTGGGAATGACCACCAGGTATGTACGTTGCCTCGTTGACTAAAACTTCGGAAACATCTGTAGTAGTTGAGATTAGCTAAGGCGATGCGTGCCGGGACTCAGTACCACCGAAGGAGAACTTTATAGGCCGATTCCAGGGCTGTCGTATTGAAAGAACACTTTGCCACCCTGGACCAGACTTTTAATCCAGATCTCTGGATCTATGGAAGCCGTCAAGTCGTGTCCCAACAATATTAGCAATTTCTGATATTTTATTCCATTTTTACCGAGAAAACTGCCTGCGTAATATATCCACTCAAAACCTCGCTTCTTAACACGTTTCACCACCACTGGCTTGTTCACAGGGATAGCATCCTTGCCTCCATGCAGTTGTCTCATTAAAAACAGAATAAATGGCAGAAAGAGCTAATATTGGAGTGCGGCTTTCATCCTTTTATATGTCCTAATGGTAAGCTGAGATGCGCTACAGGAGCTGGCAGCCTGATCATTGATAGACAGCGGGAAGAGCGGGTCTTAAGCGGTGCTTTGGATCTGAGTATGTTTTTACTGAGTCATTAAGAAGATGTAAACTCTTAGTTTTGCTAAAACTGTGTTTGCCTTTTCTCATTGGCTGGTTTCCTGATGGTGACAACAGTGGACGATGCCTGTGACCCGTGTGTTTACATGGCCACTTGTAGTCTTATAAGAAGCCGTGTGACAGGGTAATAATGCAGAAAAGAGTTGGGAGACCGGGACAGAGCTTTGTCGCCCTATGACATTTAAAAATGTTGAAAATTACTTTCATACTATATTAACTTCCATTAGGGTAAAAAATTTGTAGGCATCAGTATCACTCCCGCACCCCCCTTTGTGATTGGCTTTCCATCTACTTTACTGTCCACTGCCACAATTCTGCATTGTCAAATAAATTTTGAACTCCATGATCTTAATTGCATATTTATTAGTGGTCAAATGAAAAAAACAGCCGATACTGAAAGGGGGCGTGGTCTGCCCCGGGTGCCGCCCAGTCCTCCTCTTCCTCCACTCGCCGCGATCTCCATGTTTCACGGAACTGCATTGCCCGGCCGCAGTAACAATGTCCCGCTTCCTCTGATAGACGGCACACTGATCCAATGGGGGGGGGGGGAGATTGAATCAGCGTGACGTGATTACAGGAGGCGGGACATTGTTACTGCGGCCTGGGCAATTCAAATTCAGTTCCTGACACACAGAGATCGCTGCTTATGCGGGCACAGGCAGGCTGCATATGATGGGCACTGGTAAAGCTGCTGGGCACTGGCAAGCTGCATATGACGGGCACTGGTGAGGCTACTGGGCACTGGCAAGCTGCATATGATGGACACTGATGGGGCTGCCGGGCACGGGCAAGCTGCATATGATGAGCACTGGTGGTGCTGCTGGGCACTGGTAGGCTACATATGATGGGCACTGGTGAGGCTGCTGGGTACGGATAGGCTGCATATGATGGGCACTGGTGAGGCTGCTGGGTACGGATAGGCTGCATATGATGGGCACTGGTGAGGCTGCTGGGCACAGGCAGGCTGCACATGATGGGCACTGGTGGGTCTGCTGGGCACTGGCAGGCTGCATATGACAGGCACTGGTGAGGCTGCTGGGCACAAGCAGGCTGCATTGATCTCTTGTATCATGTCTGCAGTCTCTGACCATCTCCTGTATCATGTCTGCAGTCTCTGATCATCTCCTGTATCATGTCTGCAGTCTCTGATCATCTCCTGTATCTTGTCTGCAGTCTCTGACCATCTCCTGTATCATGTCTGCAGTCTCTGACCATCTCCTGTATCATGTCTGCAGTCTCTGATCATCTCCTGTATCATGTCTGCAGTCTCTGACCATCTCCTGTGCCAATAATGGCAAACAATAAATTCATATTAATTTAAATTGATGATATTAATTAAAAAGTTGAATACAATACAACAATTATATATAATAATAATATAAATATTTATTAAAAACTGTCATTTTCGGTATCGGTTTCGGCCTAGTGCATCCTTCATTTTCGGTATCGGTTTCGGCACCAACATTTCAATTCGGTGCACCCCTAATATTTATTTTGGTCCAGCCTGGGTCAATGTAAGATATTTCATACCTGAGAGACAGCTGCAGGAGCTGACAACCATTGTAGTAGTAGTAGTAGTTGGCACTACTACAGTGATAGCTGCAAACTTCCAGGTCCTGTGCCGAGCGGTTGCCCCATTGCACACAAGGGGGTTTCTTGCTTGGCACCACTGCCATTCACAGAAGGCCTTGCCTTTTTTCAACGAATACAAGGTGTTGTCTAGTTGGACCAGGTGGAAAAGTGGAGCAATGGCTTCACAATGTCAACTTCGCCAATCAGAGAACACTTTACATTCATTGAAAAAAGATAAGGCGTTCTGTTAATGGCGTCGGTGCAAAGCGAGCAAACCCCCCCCCCCGTGGGGCAGATGCTTGGCATAGGACCTGGCAGTGATCCCTGTAGTAGCGTCGACTATGACAGTAATTTGCTATGGTATTAAGACCATACTTGAAGATCATCTTTTAAAGCTACTCACTCATTCTCTGAAAAGGTTTCCGCCATTATAATTCATCTATCGCCTTGTCTTAGCTCCTTATTCTTGACATTTCTGTATCTCTCTTCTCTTGTATGAAATGCAGCCCAGTCAGCTCAGTGTCTCTATTGTGCTGTAATCTAAGTTTTCATTGCCCACTCAATTCTTTTTTTGGGGATCCTGATGTGTAATTCCCATATTAGACCCTTTGTATCCTTCTGGCATTACTTTAAATCCTCCTCTAGCCCTATAGATCCATCTTATTAAACTGAAGATGGTGAGCAATGTCCCGGGATTCTCCAGAAGGATCATTATCTTTACAGCCCATCAGGATGGTTCTGGGGGGGAGAGCAATAAGCTGCAGGTAATAGCTGAAGTCGATACTGTTTTCCCTGTCAGCATCCCAGAGAGGGACGTGGTATAAATGCGTAGCGCGCTCCCCCCTTCCGCCGCGTCCCCCCAGCTACTCGTATGCTGGAAATGTCAGAGCCTTTCCAGGCACTAATGGCTCCTGCCGGAGAGATCCCTTGAAACCTACGTGCCTCGTGTTTGTCTTTCATCCTATTAATCTGCAGTAATAGTTGACCCACGTCTGTTCTCCCTCGCAGGGGCGATCGATGGCGCTGTTTAGAAGCCTGACCCCGCTGTTCTCCACCAAACTGTCTGACAGCCAGAGTTTCCAATTTCTTCACCATGCTGATAGGTTACTCCGGGACACTTTTTTTTAAACTGTACCTTAAAAGGGAGCATTTATGTCTCTTCACTGAGCTCATTCTAAATAATTATTGGAACATTTGCTTAAAAATTATTTTTATTTAATGAGACTACAGGGTCTAATGTTTATCCTGGCAGTTATCAGGTGCCATTTGCTAACCTCTTTTATCAATTCCTCTGTCTCTTTTACCTTTCAAGCTTGGGAAAATCCAATTTGGGTTTCCCCAGGTAACATGCACTATCCTCCATAGTCGTGCGCAGGGGGTGTGCCGGATGTGCCTGGGCACACCCTAATCGCCTTGTGCAGCCCCGATTCGCCCTGCTGCTCCTGCTCCTACCCCTTCCCCCACCGCAGCGCTGCCGACTTCCCTCCTCTCCCGGCTGTTGTGGGGGGATGTGTCAGCATGGAGAGTGGGGAAAGGGACTGGTAAATATGTAATTTACCAGCACCTTCATTTTCTGAATATATACCGTGAGCGATCGGTACCGATCGCTCCTGTGTCTATTCATAACTGAAGCATAGTAAACTGTGAAGGAACAGGAAGCTGCTTAGCACAGAGCATTGCCCATCCATTCACTGTCCGGTGCAGCTATGGCTGCAGAGAAAGGGACTGGGGAATCTCTGGGGGTTATTTACGAAAGGCAAATCTACTTTGCACTTCAAGTGCAAAGTGCACTTGAAATTGCACTGAAAGTGCACTTGAAGTGCAGTCGCTGTAAATCTGAAGGGTAGATCTGAAATGAGGGGAAGCTCTGCTGATTTTATTATCCAATCATGTACAAGCTAAAATGCTGATTTTAATTTTCCTTGCATGTCCCCCTCAGATCTACAGCGACTGCACTTCCACGTGCAATTTCAAGTGCACTTTGTACTTGTAGTGCAAAGTGGATTTGCCTTTCGTAAGTAACCCCCACTGTCTCCTTTCTCAAAAGTGAGACATCAGGGGTCTGTTTAGAGATTTCACCAAAGGCCCCCAATAGGGCTCCTAGAAATTGTAAAAAAAAAAAAAATCATAAAGAGTTTTAAAAATTCTAAAAAATAGAAATAAAAAACTACTGACACCGTCCACTGCCATACTGATAACTGTCTACATGTCAATTTTTTAAAATGTTTCTTTACATTAATTTATAATAGTGTGTGTATGTATATAAACTTTGGGGTGCACACCCTAACGCAATAGGCTGTGCACACCTATGATGTCCTCTCTGTAATTTTAACAGAGGTTGCTTGCACTGCATAGAATCCTGTGACAAGAGGTTGCAGCCCTGACCAGAAGCTTTGTGGAAAAATAAGAAGAGCGTATATAAAACTCAGATTACCCTGAAATTGTTTCTCTGGAATGTGTTATCAGGGCTGCTGTTAGAAATCATGGGGCCCCATACAGTCTACCTGCAAAAAAATACACTAAAATAATTATTAGTGGACACAAACAACAAAATTCCTGCTAACACAGTTTACTATGCTTCAGTGATAAGTGAACACAGGAGCGATCGGTGCCAATCGTTCACTGTGTTCATTCAGAAAAGGAAGAGCTTATTTACCGGCCCCTTCCCCCTGCTCTTCATCTTGAAACAATCTCCCTGTGTGCGTGAAGCAGCTGCCGATGGGAGAGGAGATGAGGGAAGTCAACAGTGATACAGGCGAATGGTGCACACTGGGGGGCCCAGACAGCAGGGGAATGGGGGCGCAGATTCTAGAACTAATTCCCCTGCAGCATAGGGGAGTGAGGGGAGGAAAAGGAGGGGGAGGCAGAAGAGGATTGTGTCTCCACTATGGCAGTACAGCCAGCCCTCCTGCTTGACAGGTGCCCAGACCCCCCTTTTAAAATGATGTGGCCTGGCACTGGAGGACTGGCTGTACTTCCTTATCATGGGCCCCGACAGTGATACATATAGATATAAGAATTTACCTTTTTAAAGCGTAACTAAAAGCGAAACCTTTTTTCTTTCATTTTGGATAGAGTAAGGAAGGGTTATAACCACCGTCAGGTTTTTTTTTATTTGTTGTGATCTGTGTCCCATTGGGGAGATTTCCCTTCACTTCCTGCCCCATGTCCAAAACAGGAAGTGAGAGGAAATCCCTCCAAAGTGAGGGAATCCCAGTGTGTCACCACAACTAGTGTGCCCATTGGAAGATTTCCCCTCTAATACTGGTTCTGATGTCAACCCACTATTTGGGGATTTTCTTTTACTTTCACTTTCAATGACAACAGTAAACAGGAAGGAGAAAGCCAATCTCCCCAACGGCAGCAATGAAAACTGATGTGTTCCAATCCCTCCACACCCTATCCAAACCCCCCCCCCCCCCAAAAAAAAAAAAAACTTTAATACTAAAAAGCAATAACGGTAAGTAAAAGTTGGTCAGTATGTGGCAGTCGATTGTTTGATTTCGGTTGAAGAGATGTGTTGGAAAATCTTTATTGATTAGCGGCTGCAGCTGTCAGAATACGGTGTCCTGGCGGGGATGGGATTCCTCTATTCACCTAATTTTTGTGAATCTTTTAATATTTATTTTGTTCAGCTCACTGGCTGCACGGGGACTAAAAAAAATAAAGCTGCCCATAGATGGATTGAAATTCAGCAGGTTCAGCAGGGACCAGCCAAACTTCAATCCATCTAGGGCTGTTACCATCTGACAAAAGTTAATCTAATGGTCAACTTCTGTGGAACGGGGCTGTTGGAGAGAAATCCTGCTGTCAGAATACAGTGGCACAGTGTGGAGAGGGGGGGGAGGGGTGCTATAGGACAATCCCTCTAGTGGAAAACCCAACAAATTCAAATTTTATAGGGAGAGAAGATGGGGAAAACCTTTGTAGTGAGTTCAGACAGAAAAAAAAAGAAACTTGACAATTTTACAGCTTACCTCCAGCCTACCTTTCTGTCTTGCACAACTCTGATTTCACTGCACACTCTGAGCTTCTCACAGTATGCATAAGAACCTTCAGCAAGCCAGATAACAGCCCATCTCATTTTCTGGGTGGAGGACATTCAGCATCATCTAGTCTTTCCTCCCCTCCAGCCAACTGTTCCTGGACCTCTGCTTTCAGTTCTTTCAATCAGAGGGGCTCGGCATTACATGTGGGTGTTACCCAGGGCTGTTGTTGGCCCCTCCCACCTGTGATCTGCCCCTGCATTGGTGCATGGGTCTAAAATAAGGTATATCATGAAAATAGCAAGGTTGTTTTTTTTGTTTTTTTACAATTTCAAAGAAGGGATAGATATGAAAGGGACCCTTCACCAGCTTCAGTGTGTATGGAAAAGCACACCACACCCAATGTGAATCCAATCTGCTTACCAGAAGGATGATAATAAATAAGCATAAACTCATCAATCAAAAGGCATCACTGTAGAGATGCACGATTAATCGTTAAGAATCGAAATCGCAATCTTTTTCTCTTCCCGATCTTCAAAACAGCAGGTCATGATTCTTTCTAACAAGTGCAGAGAGTTCTCACAGCTGGAAAAAAAAAAATCCAGGCAGCCTGCCAAGTTTAATCACAACACCGAATAGGTAGAAACAAAGTATCTTTTTGTTCTTTCATCAAAGGAAAGAACTCGCGTGTAAGGGCTCTTTCACACGGGGCGGATCAGTGATAATGCACCCCGTGAACACCCGCTTGCTCAGCGGGGATCGCTCCGCCGATCCCCGCTGAGCAGGAAGATGACGGGTGCAGCGACGGACCTGTCAGAGCGCCGCTCTCCCCTATGGGGGATCGGATGATGACGGACCGTAGTGTCCGTCGTCACCCGATCCGATAATGGATGGAAAAGTAGGGTTTTCCTCCGTTACACTTTTCGGATCGGAGCGGGTCAGATGTCAGCGGACATGTCACCGCTGACATCCGACGCTCCATGGAGATACATGTATGTCCGTTTTTCATCCGAAAACGGAAGGATGAAAAACGGACATACGGATCCCTCGTGTGAAAGAGGCTTAACTGAAACCTTTTCTGACATTTGTTGCTTACAAGTAAAAATCATTATTTTCTGCTAGAAAATTACTTGGAACACCCAAACATGATATATATATATTTTTTTTTAGCAGAGACCCTAGAGAATAAAATGGTGGCTGTTGCAATATTTTGTCGCACCGTATTTGCGCAGCGGTTTTTCAAACGCAATTGTTTTTTTAAATTCATTAAATACACTTTAATGAATTAGAAAACTAAAAACAGTAAAGTTAGCCGATTTTTTTTTTTTGTATAATGTGAAAGAAGATGTTACACCGCGAGAATCGTGATCTTTATTCTCAGCAAAAAAAAAATTGCGATTCTCATTTTAGCCAAAATCGTGCAGCTCTACATCACCTCATCGCTTATCCAAACACTGATGGTAATAGACTTGATCCAATCATAGAATATAGCTGGTAATGGGCATTTATTCACTTAAAGCCATCAAAATCACGAACTGCAAAGATATGGTAGATGGAATTTATCCAATCAATAGGTCAGCGATACTTCCTCATAGAACATTAACAGGTTCATCTGACAAGATGAAAACCCACCCAGCAAATGTTTGGTCACATGGAAGCTAGTTTTATTTAAAGGAATGCAACAAAAAATACTCGGGCAGCTAAAATTTAAATACTAACGCGTATTGCCAAGAATTTATGAAAGGCGCTTCTTGTCAGATGAACCTGTTAATGTTCTATGAGGAAGTATCGCTGACTTATTGATTGGATAAATTCCATCTACCATGTCCTTGGAGTTCGTGATTTTGATGGCTTTAAGTGAATAAATGCCCATTACCAGCTATATTCTATGATTGGATCAAGTCTATTACCATCAGTGTTTGGATAAGCGATGAGGTGATGCCTTGTGATTTATTATCACCTTCTGGTAAGCAGATTGGATTCACATTGAATGCGGTGTGCTTTTCCATACACACTGAAGCTGGTGATAAGAAAAATAAATAGCTGGATAGCCACACTCCAAAAAATTCACCTTTATTGTATAAAAATGGATATCAAAGCATCACAAATGGGTACAGACTAACTGTACAGCCGCTGACGCGTTTCACACCAGGCACGGTGCTTAGTCATAGATAGTCCTAGCTATGACTAAGCACTGTGCCTGGTGTGAAACGCGTGAGAGGGGATATGATTTCAATTTACAAATACCGTACTGGTGACCCCACAATAGGGATAAAACTTTTTTGCAGAAGAGAATTTAGTAAGACTCGTGGCCACTCATTAAAATTAGAAGAAAAGAGGTTTAACCTTAAACTACGTAGAGGGTTCTTTACTGTAAGAGCGGCAAGGATGTGGAATTCCCTTCCACAAGCGGTGGTCTCAGCGGGGAGCATTGATAGCTTCAAGAAACTATTAGATAAGCACCTGAATGACCGCAACATACAGGGATATACAATGTAATACGGACACATAATCACACACATAGGTTGGACTTGATGGACTTGTGTCTTTTTTCAACCTCACCTACTATGTAACTATATAGGTAGTCTGTACCCATTTGTGATGCTTTGATATCCATTTTTATACAATAAAGGTGAATTTTTTGGAGTGCAGCTATCCAGCTATTCATTTTTCCTATTACTCCTGTTGCAAACAGAGCCTGCACCCTGCTTGATTGTGGAGACAGCTGAATCTAGGTGAGGTAATTACCTGTGAGCGGTGAACTTCCACATTGAAGGGTCCTTTCATATCTATCCCTTCTTGGAAAGACCTGTTATTTGAAACAAGTGCTGCATTTTGGACTTTTATTTTTTATTGTTTGACAATCAACAAACTCTGCTGGCTGCTTATGTAGATGTTCTGTTATTATAGCTAGCACGGATGCCCCCCCCCCCCCCCCCAGTTTACTCTGTTTTATATAATTTCATTACCATGTTGATGGAGAGGGATTAAACGTTGGCTATAAAGCAGAGTTCCACCCAAAAATGGAACTTCCGCTGTCCGGATTCCTCACTCCGGTGTCACATTTGGCATCTTTCAGGGGAGAGCAGATACCTGTCTAATACAGGTATTTGCTCCCACTTCCGGCGAAAGATCGCCACAGTATCCGCAGTGATCCACACCATGTACGGCCCCTCCCCCCCGCTGTCTTCTGGGAGACACACAGGTCCCAGAAGACAGCAGGGACCACTCAAAACGCGCTGCGCGACTCGCGCATGCACAGTAGGGAGCAAGGTGGCGAAGCCGCAAGGCTTCACTTCCTGATTCCCTTACTTAGGATGCCGACGCCTCCACCCGGAGCCAAGGGATGGGTCGGCTTCGGGTGAGGACATCGCGGGCACCCTGGACGGGTAAGTGTCCTTATTAAAACAGTATTTGTAGCTGCTGACTTTAAATTTTTTTTTTTTCCGGAGGAACTCCGCTTTAAGACTCCCTAATCCAAGACAAAAAATGATTTCACTTAGAGATGGGCTTTAAAAGGGAGTTTCAAAATGTTAATGGATGTATGTATGGAACAAAACGTTTAGGGGTCTGGAGTTTTTTTAATTGATATACATATGTGTATGTGTATATGTGTATATATATATATATATATATATATATATATATATATATATATATATATATATATATATATATATATATATATATACACATACATATATACACATACATACAGCTCCGGTTTCCTCCCACACGCCAAAGATATGCTGTATGTATTTATTTTTTAAACTGTATTATTGATACTTATATAGCACCGTTAATTTATGCCAGCGCTTTACATATATTGTACATTCACATTCATATACTAGGACAGGAGCCAATTTAACCTACCAGCATGTCTTTGGCATGTGGGAGGAAACCGGAGCTGTATATATATATATATATGTATAAATTATATATATATATATATATATATATATATATATATATATATATATATATATATATATATATATATATATATAAGGATTTGATCGTGCTTTGGTCTTCTGGATTTTTGGACTCATCTGGGCTCTTGGGTATGACCTCCATTGCAACTTATGTCCTTGTACCATGTTGGAGTGAATACAGGAGGCCGCCAATAGGTGTCTCTGCTTCATATCTATAACACAGATTTGTTGCTATTTATAACCTATAGATTTTTTTTTTTTTCAATGCATTTCACTATATTGAGCATTTAATTACAACTCCAGCTGCGCCCCCGCCTCCTACTGTCACACTCCTTCCTAAGGCAGTTCTTTCCATTGTGACCTCAAATCCAGGAGGTTAAATGTACAATTATTGATCATTAACTTGATTCTTTTTTTTTCTCTTTTTCCCTCTTATTCCTTATATTTCCTATTGACTGCTGCTGCACTGGAGGGATTTGTATTGCTCTATATGTTGGCGGTTCTCTTTTCAGTACTTCATTGATGTGGGTATTGATTGTGTCCTTATGGAGTGTGAGCTGTGTAGGGCAAAAACCCAAAGGCAGTTTAGTGCTCAGAATGTATAGGTAAAGATGACTCCGATAAGGGAAAACTATAGTGTATTTTCAGTTAAAACACATTCTTGTTAAAGAAAAAAACATGCATTTGAAGGTTACTTTCCAAGAATAATTCCATTTTCAGACAAAGTGCACTCATTCATTTGCCCCTTTGTTCTGACCAAAATGATCCCTACATTTCACAGGTGTATACTTTCTCATATCCAGTGGCCACTGTCTCCGTTGTTTACACCCAGAACTCGAAAGGCTCACTCTCCTGGCCAGGCCTGTCCAATAAAGCCCCATGGACTTCTGTGAGGTCTGCTCTCATCTGGGAGACGGAGGTAGAGAGACGGAGGTAGAGAGACGGAGGTAGAGAGACGGAGGTAGAGAGACGGAGGTAGAGAGACGGAGGTAGAGAGACGGAGGTAGATGAGCCCTGTAGAAGTCTTTGGTCTGTACTGTGCACGGGTGGCCAGGAGATGGAGCCTTTCACCTCTGAATGTAAACAAATAATGGAGGCTGCGACCATCGGACTTTATTAAGTATATATCTATGGATTGGGAGGGAGGAATCTTTTAGGTCCGGGTAAAGGGGAAAAATGATTGAATTTATTCTTTACATAATTTGTAGTGATTGTGAAGTTAGGAAGACCAGATGTAGATACGATGATGCCCTTTTCTTCAAGCTCTGCCCCTTTTTTTCATGTGAATATTTCAGTGACAGCTATTTCTGGAAAGTGAATTGGAGTCAGCATGCAGTCTGCTTTATGTGTAGATCTGATTTTAACCACACAGAGCAACAAAAAAAGATAAAAGATGATGATTTCATTTATCTTGAACGATTGAGAGCCTTTCCGATCGCCCTCAGCATACTCTGCACCCCCTACTGGTCTCTTGCTGCATATAGCCACCAATATGCACACTTGGACAGAAGTGGGATACAAAAGAAGGAAAAGGGTTTTGAAGTTTTTTTTATTTGTTGAAGTTTTTTGCTTCTTCCTCTAAGGCTAGGTAGACGCTACTGCGATCTGCTTTTGATGAGACTCTCAGTGCGATTATGTAATGCTACTTGGATAACGTCTGCATATTCTATGGGGCCAAAATCGTGCTGGAATCGCACCAAAGTAACATAGGAACCTTTGCCCAAATTGCTGTGCTGAGTCACATTGATTTGAATAGGCACCATTGAAAACAACGTGATTTCCATTGTCGTGATTTTGTGCGACTAAAGTCACATCGGAAATCACACTAGTGTGAACCAAGCCTTACCCTTCTGCCCTGGGCATGGCCCCACAAATGCCAATGCCACAAATGCCATTGATGTTAAAAGTCTGGCATGTGGCAGTTACATTGCGTCTAACTATATACTTATATGGTCAAAAGTATGTGGACACCCCCTTTAAAGTTTTTGTTTAGGTGTTTTCAGTGAATGCTACTGGCAAAACTTCAGCATACAAATACATTTCAAACCAGTCTTTCTCAACCGTTTTACTCCAGAGGAACCCTTGAATCAATTTTCAGGTCTAAGACCAGTTTTTGGTGGTCATAGGTACAAATGCCTCATATATTGGTGGCCAGTGGAAAGAATGTACCCCTTAAAGTGGTGGTCAGAATGCCACCCTTACAGAAAGCTAAAAACTTCATTGGGTTTATATAGCTGGGTGGCATTGACCCCCAAACTAGATACTACCAAATGAGAGGTCAACCAGCTACAACTCAAGGAACCTCTGGAGGATCCCTAAGGTTCCACGGAACCCTTGTTAAGAATGGCTGTTTTAGACTATTGCTGTCTTCCAACCTTATAATAACGGTTTGGAGAAGACCCTTTTCTGTTCCAGCATGACTGTGCCCCCGTGTACAAAGCACATTGACCCCCAAACTAGATACTACCAAATGAGAGGTCAACCAGCTACAACTCAAGGAACCTCTGGAGGATCCCTAAGGTTCCACGGAACCCTGGTTAAGAACGGCTGTTTCAGACTAATGCTGTCTTCCAACCTTATGGCAAACGTTGGAGAAGACCCTTTTCTGTTCCAGCATGACCGTGCCCCCGTGTACAAAGCACATTGACCCCCAAACTAGATACTACCAAATGAGAGGTCAACCAGCTACAACTCAAGGAACCTCTGGAGGATCCCTAAGGTTCCACGGAACCCTGGTTAAGAACGTCTGTTTTAGACTAATGCTGTCTTCCAACCTTATGGCAACAGTTTGGAGAAGACCCATTTCTGTTCCAGCATGACTGTGCCCCCGTGTACAAAGCCAGCTCCATAAAGACATGGTTTGATGAGTTTGGTGTTGAAGAACTCAAGTGTCCTGTACAGAGTCCTGACCTCAACCCTACTAAACACCTTTAGGATGAATTGAAATGCCAATTGGGGTGCCAATCCTTCTTATCCAACATCAGTATCTGACCTCACCAATGCTATTTTGGATGAATGGGCACAAATTCCAAAAGATACACTCCGAAATGTTGTGGGAAGCCTTCTCGGAAGAGTGAAGGCTGTTGAAGCCCCAATCAGGGCCCAGCTCCATGGTAATGCCCATAGCTTTGCAAAGGGATGCCCTCAGACTTGTAAAGGGGTGATGGTCAGGTGTCCACAAGCATTTGGCCATAAAGCATTGAACTTTACATGCTGTGCCGATCTGTTCGCTCGTTTAATGTACATAAGTATATAAATGCTGTATTTGGAGGCCACAGATATCAATCCTAATCGAATTCAGTAGGTGCCGCAGTGTAATAACTGTTCATTTACATCTCCTTCTCCCAGGATGTCTTGCTGCTGTGGAAACAGGAGAAAGTGTCAGTTTCTATGGTAAAATCAGATTTTTCTGAGACGTGTACTCATTAGTCTTCTGCTGTTTTACTCAGCTTAATATAGTGCTTCGTTTTCAACACCCTCCATCCGGCAGTAAGTAGACGGTGATCTTCTGTGTAGGCTTAAGCCTTCCGCATCATTAGTTAGCTGTACTATATGGCTGAACCCCGCCAGGTCAATCTGTTTGGGTATTTTATGTTCTTTTTGTCTGTTTAGTGAATGTGTAACTGTGAAGCATGAGCATAATTTTATATAAAAAAAACAAAAGTTTAATGTCTCACGTTTAGGACTTACATGCACAAAGCGCAATTAGCCCCTGTGCGTCAAAACCCAGAGGGCACAGGCACAATGGCCAGCCCTGCTGTCTGCAACCTGTGCCAGTCTGTGATAGGATGAAATAGGTGGCTGGACGCTATGCCAGGTGGTACTCCCTTGTCACCACCTCCCATTCTCACCACCAGGACTTTTCCCAAGCCTCTCCTATCCTATGGCACTTCCTACCTCAATCTATCCGACGATCTCCTACTCTGTCCACTTTTAGGCGATCCCTGAAAACCCTCCTCACAAAAGCCTACCCCACCTCTACCTAACAGTTGTATTTCCACTATCTCCAACTCATCTCCCACAGTTGTTACCTTTTTTGTATCACTTGACCCTCACTCCTAGATTGTAAGCTCTAATGAGCAGGGCTATCCGATCTCTTCTGTATTGAATTGTATTGTAACTGTACTGTCTGCCCTCACGTTGTAAAATGCTGCACAACCTGTTGGTGCTATATAAATCCTGTATATTAATATGCTTAAAATGGTTGTAAACCCTCCCTAGTGACTTTTAACTATAGGTAAGTCTAGAATAAGGTTTGCCTATAGGTAGTGCAAATATCTTCTAAACGTGGAGATATTTCACTTTTAGTATGCCGGTGATGTAATCGGCGCATGTGTGTGAAGAAACGGTCCTCCGTGCCGTTTCTTCACCCCAGCGTGTGCCGTTACTGACGGCTCCCGTGCGGGATTGATGTCACGCGCCTCCGGCCAATCACAGAGCCGGAATCCATGGCCCCCGGAAGGAAGAGGGGCGACGATGGACGCAGCCTGCACAGGGGACAGTGATGGATTCGTTTGCAGGTAAGTGTCACATAATGGGCTAGTATGCAATGCATACTTCTAGCCCATTATGCTTTTTAATTTGCAGGCTTTTCAGGGAGCAAAAGAGGAAGTAAAACCTATCAGGGTTTACTTATTCTTTTAAGGCAGGGCTTGACAAATTTGCTTTAAATCCAGCAGCCAGCTAAAAAATGTAAGGAGCCAGTTTTATTTTAACCAACAAAGCTTATGGGCGGAACATGTAACAAATGTTCCCGAAGGTGAACTTACCCTTTAACCCTTTCACTGCCAGGGCTGCGTTTTTTTGCACACGTTTCAAAAAATAATTTTGGGCCTGAAGGTTACATTAAACCCCCAAACATGATATGTTTTCTAAAACTAGACACCCTAAACCTAGAGAATAAAATGGTGGTAGTTCCAATTTTTTTTTTTTAATCTGTCACGTGATATTTCCGCAAAAGTATTTGTAAAAACAAAAACTCATTAAACGTTCATTTAGGAAGCGCAGAAACACAATAAATGACTCAATTTTTTGGTAATATATAAAAGCCAAGGTTGAACCGAATAAATAGATACCCAACATGTCAAACCTTACTTTTTCATGCGCCCATGAAATGGCGACAAATTTCAGTTCCCTATATTTTCCATAGGCGACGCTTCAAAAGCCCCCTATAGGTCATCAGTTTAGTGTTACAGAGGAGGTCTGGTGCTAGGAATTATTGCTCTTATTCCAGCGTGCACGGCAATATGTAACATGAGTATCACAATCGACGTCTTCAGGCATCGGTGCGGTGCACATTTACATTTGTACGTGTATATATATTGGGGGGGCTCAATTTATTTTAGGGTAGGGGGATGATGGCCAGGGAATCTTTCAAGGGGGACCCGGAAGTGGCGTCACACACTTCCAGGTAACAACGAGAAGGGGAGAAGAGAGGACGAGTGGTCCTTTGCTGATCATGCACCCCCCCCCCCCCCCAAAAAAAAACACTCTCTAGCAATACACATCAAACTGAGCATGTGCAGAGTGACTCCAAAGGCTCTGTACGATCAGGAGATAGATTGGGGACAATAAAAGAAGGGGAGAATCAGAGAAGACAGGAGCAAACAGACTTTTTATACAATGTAGATGATTAACCCCCTAGGCTCCACAGTGAGTATAACAAGCATGCTTTACTGCATATACAGATTTTACTGTTGTGGGTTTAGTAACACTTTAAAAGTGACATTGTTGGGCCACACGTCAACGTCTCTCTGGAGAAGTTTCCTGAGAATTATTTGCTTCTAAATTGGCATCAAGTCAGTGTAATCCTAGAAAATGTCTTGGCTCATAGTTACTGCTAGTTCTCCTAAAGCAGGGATATGCAATTAGCGTACTTCCAGCGGTTGCAAAACTACAACTCCCATCATGCCCCTGCCTCTGGGTGTCATGCTTGTGGCTGTCAGAGTCTCGCTATGCTTCATGGGACCTCAAAAGCTGGAGGTCTGCTAATTGCATATCCCTATCCTTAAGGTTTCCCACCCTGCACTGCCTAAAAATGTTCTGCAAGTTCAAATCCAGAGATGGCTCATCCTTTGTACCCTTCTACTTCTACTCCAGCCCCCTCCCGCACCCCCATTACCATTGTGATAAAGCCTTTGTTAGCAGAAAATGGGCAGACAGGTCAGCGGGCCTAATTTGCGATTTGAAATGCATTAGGAAGCACATGTAGAATCTTGTGGGAATTCAGCGTGGAAAGTGCTGATGCAGCACCATCTCATTTCTGCTTGTTGGGGCTTTTTCAGGAGCCGGCACCTATGACAGAAGACCTGCTTGAGGAGCAGTCCGAGGTTCTGGCCAAGCTGGGCACCTCTGCGGAAGGGGCGCACATCCGGGCTCGCATGCAGAGCGCCTGTCTGCTGTCTGACATGGAGTCTTTCAAGGTATGAAAATAAAGATGGCTGCAGTGTGTAGTATACAGGTATCGGTTGGAATATAGAGCGGCTTTTCTCATTACATTAGGAGGTTCATCTACTAAAACTGGAAGGTGCAAAATCCGGTGCAGCTGTTCGTGGTAGCCAATCCGCTTCTAACTCCCGCTTGTTCAAATAAGCTTAGACAATAAACCTGGAAGCTGATTGGTTTCCATGCACAGCTGCACCAAATCAAGGTTCCTGTTGTATTTATAATGTTCCCAATATTATTCTGTCTGCCTCGAAAGTTAATTTTTTTAAGGATCATATTTTTAACAGCCAATGCCCCTGAAACTAAAGTTTTTTATTTATTTTTTTTTTTTTGTGTGTATGGTAGAGTGGGGGTAGGGAGCAACTTCACCTACAAGTCTTCACCGCTGTCCAGGAGCTCAGGAGCAGATTTCACCTAACCATGGCACAGCTATGACTGTGTGTGTTTTCCTATAATATCCACTAGAGGGGGCCTGGAAACTGGAGGTGTCCTGACACAGCTGTGGGGAATTCTCCCAGTTACAGACCTACAAAGCAGTAAAAGCCATGCAGGGGATTGAACCTTGCCCTGCACACTATTCAAAACTGGGCAAACTCATTTACGTGGAGTTGCCCCTTAACAGTCACATACAATATACACAATGATGCATTATTTCATGGAGGCTCTACTGTTTTATTTCAAGTTAATTGCTTATGGTTCTACACCTTCAGGATTTTTTACCTTAAAGAGGAAGTAAAGCCTCTGAAAATTAAAAAATACACCCTGCAAGACAAAGGCATAATGAGCTAGTATGCATAGCATACTAGCTCATTATGAGTTACTTACCTGAGATCGAAGCCCCCGCATCGGCCCTCGTTCGCCTCCTCCGACGCCGCCATCTATCCCGAAGTGATTTCCGGGTATAGCGGCTCTGGCGCTGTGACTGGCCGGAGCCGCGATGACTCCACTCCCACGCATGCATGCTGGTGCCGCCACTAACGGCATGATCGCCGTTAGAAACGGCACGCTCAGTGCGCCTGATGTCTACGGCGCATGCGCCATAGACATCAGTGCCACTATTTCTGCAAATATCTCCTAAACCATTTAGGTTTGGGAGATATTTTGTGCACCTACAGGTAAGCCTTAATCTAGTCCTACTTGTATGTTAAAGTGATTGTAATGGGTTTACAACCACTTTAATGTAGTCTCTGTATTAAGGTAAAAAAAACAAAAAAAAAAAAACTATGTCCAGGACCCCCCCCCCCCCCCCCCCCCAGCCCCCCTTTATACCTGCCTGACCAGATTTCAAAACAGCGCTGCGCTCGAGAGCAGCAACTCTCCTGGCTCTCTCTTGCCTCCTCACAGGGTAGATTGTTAGCAGCAGAAGCCATTGGTTCCTGCTGCTGTCAATCAAATCCTATGGTCAGGGGGCGGGGAAAAGCCCAACTGTCTACATCTATGGACGCAGGCAGCGGAGCTCGGGAGCAAGCCTGCAGGAGATTGAAGGCAGGAGAAGCCAGGAGCTCTGGATGAGGGACCCCAGATTAGGAGGATTGGTGCTGCTCTGTGCAAAACTTTTGCACAGAGCAGGTAAGTATGACATGTTTGTTCTTTTAAAATTGTAAAGGTTTAAAATTACTTTAATATTACAATATATATATTACAGGCTGCTTGATATGCAAAGGGGGGCATTTATCAAGCAAATTGACGTCACAGGCACAGAACAAGGCTTAGCAACGTATCTGTGTTAAGTTTACTGTGTATTTGCAACTCATGTCTGTATTCTTGGGCAGACAACTGCTACAGATCTGTACACAGATGTTTTCCTAAGGCCTCATGCACACTGGAGGTTTTTAAAGCGATATTAGCCTTATTATTTTTTCTTTTTTTTTTTTAAATAACAAGCATATTATACTTACCTGCTCTGTGTAATGGTTTTGTTTAGAGCAGCCCCGATCCTCCTCTTCTCGGGTCCCCCGCCAGCACTCCTGTCTCCTCCCTCCTGCTGGATACCCCCACAGCAAGCAGCTTGCTGTCAGGGGCACCCAAGCAGACACGCTTCTGACCTGAGGCTCTGTGCGTCAATTTACTGGCTGTAATTGACACCAGCGGGGGCCAATGCTGCCAAAATCTAATCAGGAGTGCGAGTCCCTGGAGAGACAAGGCTTGGATTGAGATGGGGCTCAGGTAGGTATTGTGGGGAGGGGTGGGGGGGCGCTGCTGCACACAGAAGGTTTTTTGCCTTCATGCATAGAATGCATGAAGGTAAAAAAAAACCTTGTGCTTTACAACCACTTTAACCATTTTTTTTCTGCCTCTAAACGCCCCTGCGTGGTAGTCTTAAGTGTCAATACACACATAGTGTTTAGAGGCAAAAAAACCCCCCCCACAGCCAGCACATCCGGGTGCAGCAGCATTTTGGCAGAAAAACCACTTGTAAACGCTTGTTAATGCTAGGCACGTTAAGCACTTGAGTGTTAATTTATTTCAGTGGTCAAAATTAATTATTTTTTAATTTATTAAATTAACACCCAAGCACTTGACGCGCCTTAACAGATTACACGTGTTGTGAAGTGGGCTTTTTTTGCCAAAATAATGCTGCCAGGAGGAATGGTGTGTAGGAGAGACGACAAAACATCCTGTGTGCATGAGGCCATAAAGAGGAGCCCCCCCCCCCCCACCACGAAAAATTTAAAGTTAGCAGCTACAATTACTGCAGCTGCTGACTTTTAATATATGGACACTTACCTGTCCAAGGAGCCCACAATGTCGGCACACCAGCCGATCTTTGGATCGGCTGTCTGGTGCTGCCGCCGCCATTCCTGTTAAGGGAACATGGCAGTGAAGCCTTTCGTCTTCACAGCTGGTTCCTTACTGCGCATGCGCGCTGTGCTTTCTAATTGGTCCAGCGACAGAGGAGGGAGGAGGTGGCCGAACTTCCGAAAGACTGGACGGCACCCCCATCACCGGAAGTGGGGAACGGTACCTGTCAAAAGAGACAGAGACAGATTTTGGCACAGGCCTACAGGGGAATTTATGATAAATGTGACCTTGCAGAAAGATCACTTCCTTGCACACTATGGCCCCTTCAATTTGTGCAAAGTCTTTCCTTTCTGTAGCACACAGTATATACAGACATCCCTCCAGCCTGAATGCAGGGGGCAAATAAGCAAGGTCATAAAGGAGTTTGTGGGCTTGCACAGAGTCCTGACGTCATCCCTATTGAACACCTTTGGGGTCAATTCAAATGTTCTTTTAGCTGAATAGACACAAATCGCTACATATACAATCCTAAATCTTGTGAAAAGTCTTCCCAGAGGAGCGAAGGCTGTTAAAGCTGCAAAGGAGGGAAAGACAACTCCATATTAAAGCATAACTAAAGGCAAAACTTTTTTTTTTTGGAGTTTTTATTAGAGGATAAGAAAGTTTGTCAGTTTGTATTGCTGTCTGTGTCTCCGTTTCACCCTCAATTTGTCCTGTTTACCATCATTGAAAGTAAAGAAAACCCCAAATTTTTTGTTGTCCCCAGAAAAGTAATAGAGGGGAAATCTTCCAATGGGGACACTAGCTCTCGTGACCTAGGGGTTCCCAAAGAATTCCCTTAATTTGGAGGGATTTCCTCTCACTTCCTGTTATGGGACAGGAAGTGAATAAAAATCTCTGCAATAGGATACAGATGGTGAAAAAATAAATCAGATTGGGGTTATAACCCTCCCTTGCTCAATCCAAAATGGAAAAGAAAAAGTTTTGCCTATAGTTCTACTTTATTGCCCAAGGTTTTGGAAGGGAATGGCCAACATGCTCCTATGGTTAGGTGTTCACAAACTTTTGACCATTTAATGTATGATTTTCCCTTCTCTTTTTGTATTGTGATCTGACCAATAAGCTGTGTTCCCAGGCTGCAAATCCTGGCTGCTCCCTGGAGGATTTTGTGCGTTGGTACTCGCCCCGCGATTACGTTGAAGAGGAAGTGGTGGACGAAAGTGGCAACAAAGTTGTTAAAGGCGAGTTGAGCCCTCGAATGAAGATTCCCAACAACATGTGGGTAGAAGCATGGGAGACGGCTAAGCACACGCCAGCTCGCCGCCAGAGGAGACTCTTCGATGACACCAAAGAGGCAGAAAAAGTAAGTTCAGTATTGTCGCCCTGATACTGCAGTGGTGTCATTTTCTTTTACATTTTAATTAAAAACCCAACGTTCTGAGCGATATGATATTGTGTAACCTTTTTACTGCTGCTGGCATAACTATATAGTTTGATATATCAATACAGCAGCTTAGGAAGGGCAGGATATATATAATATATATATATATATATATATATACATACATACATACATACATACATACATACATACATACATACATACACACACACACATACCGATCAGCCATAACTTTATGGCCACTGACAGGTTAAGTGAATAACATTGGCTATCTCATTACAACGGCATCTAAAAGTCGGTGAGATATATAAGGCAGCAAGTAAACATGTTGTCCCTGAAGTTAATATGTTGAAAGCAGAAGAAATGGGCATCGCAGTTTGTTTATGGGGCTGCATTCTGGTCAGGGGTGCCCATGCTGACCCGTGTCCACAGCTAAAAGCGCCTACAATGGGCACTCGAGCATCAGATCTGGACCACAGAGCAATGGAAGAAGGTGGTCTGGTCTGATGAATCAGGTTTTCTTTTACATCATGTGGATGCCCGGGTGCTTATGCATCGCTTACTCGGGGAAGAGATGGCACCAGGATGCTGTATGGGAAGAAGGTAAGCCAGTGGGGGCAGTGTGATACTTTGGGTAATGTTCTGCTGGCAAACCATCGATCCTGCTATTTATGTGGATGTTACTTGACATGAACCATCTACCTAAACATTTTTGCTGACCAAGTACACCCCCTCATGGAAATGGTATTCCCTGATGGCAGTGGCCTCTTTCAGCAGGAAAATGCACCCTGCCGCACTAAAACAATGGTTCACAAATGGTTTAAGGAACACAACAATGAATTTGAGGTGTTGACTTGGCCTCCCGATTCTCTAGATCTTAATCCAGTTGAGCATCTGTGGGATGTGCTGGAAAAACAAGTTCGATCCATGGAGGCCCCATCTTGCAAGTTACGGGACTTAAAGGCTAAGTTCACCTTTCCTGAAAAATATTTAAATGCACATATTTTTGCAGAAAAAAATGCGCATTTATTATTTTTTCCTGCATGAGCCTGGAAAGCATTGCACCCGTGATCAGTGGATCAGGAGTACAATATCAATCTTCTGCAGACAAGCCCATCTGCTTTCTGCCTGTACCTTCATGCGGACAATCTACAGAGCTTGTGAAAGAATAACAAGAGCGCTCATCAGCGCCCTTGCAGTTCATTCACAGCATCTAGCTCTCAGCCGCACTGGTTGATGGTACTTGTAGTTCATTCAATCACAGGAAACTCCACAAGGCCACACTCTTTTCAATAAGTGACAGTGGGTGTAGGGAGAAGATCCCTCGCCCGCTGTCACACTGAAGAGGGGATTGGGGGATCTGGCGGCAGGAGCTGGAACATGTTACATGTGGAGAATAAATGTGAATGGAGTTGCACAGCCTATAGTAAATATATCATACAATATCATAATCAAAATACATCTCTCAACAAATGAACCAATAAACCATAAATAAAATTAAATGAGTGTCCAATAAACACATCAATAGTGTGAATAATGTTGGTAAAAAAAATGTCCAAATATGATTACAGTAAAACCTTGGTTTGAGAGCGTTTTGCAAGACCAGCAACATTTGTAAATACATTTTGACTTGATATACAAGCGATGTCTTGATATACAAGTAGCGTCATGTCACAACAGAGTATAAAAGAGAAGAGAGGCGCCTCTAAGTGTAGCAATATGGTTACATTTAATGAAGGTGCAACATTTAGCAACTCACATAGTTGATGATTAAAACAGGCACATCTAAGTATGCAGGCATCCGGGGTAAAGCTATCCACATAGACCATCGTCCACACCGACGTCATCCCTTCCACGATACGCTCCACGAGTGCTTGAAGCCTTGCTTTCAAATCGCTCTACTGCAGGGTATTCTTCCCGGTGACGATTGCAAACTGACAGCGGTAAGAGCCGGCGGTGTGGACGATGGTCTATGTGGACAGCTATACCCCGGTTGCCTGCATACTTAGATGTGCCTCTTTTAACCACTTCCCGCCCGGCCTATAGCGGATTGACGGCCGGGCGGTGGTTCAGTTATCCTGACTGGGCGTCATATGACGTCCTTCAGGATAACATGCCGCCGCGCGCCCGCAGGGGCGCGCATCGCGGCGATCGGTGGATCGGTGTGTCAGTCTGACACACCGCTACACCGATCTTGGTAAAGAGCCTCCGGCAGAGGCTCTTTACCACGTGATCAGCCGTGTCCAATCACGGCTGATCACGCTGTCAATAGGAAGAGCCGTTGATCGGCTCTTCCTCACTCGCGTCTGACAGACGCAAGTAGAGGAGAGCCGATCGGCGGCTCTCCTGGCGGGGGGGGGGGTCTGCGCTGATTGTTTATCAGCGCAGCCCCCCCGCAGATCACCACACTGGACCACCAGGGATCGCCACTAGGACCACCAGGGAAGGGAAACATGTGGATGGCCAGGTATGTACCCCATGGCCATCCACATGTGCCCAGTCAGTGCCAAATCTGTGCCAATCAGTGCCCACAAATGGGCACTGATTGGCACAATTATGTTGCAGTGATGCCCAGCAATACCACACTTAGGGGCATCACTGCCATCAATCAGTATCATCAGTGCCACCCATCAGTGTCCATCGGTGCCACCTGTCAGTGCCCATCTGTGTCCATCTGTGCCCACCTATCAGTGCCCATCTGTGCCAACTATCAGTGCCACCCATAACTACCCATCAACGCCACCTACGAGTGCCCATCAATGCCACCTGCGAGTACCCATCAGTGCCGCCTATCAGTGCCCATCGGTGCCACCTATCAGTGCCCATTAGTGCCACCTATCAGTGCGCATCAGTGCCGCCTATCAGTGCCCGTCAGTGCCACCTCATCAGTGCCACCTCATTGGTGCCACCTCATCGGTGCCCATCAGTGCCCGTCAGTGCAGCCATATCAGTGCCCGTCATTGAAGAAGAAAACGTACTCATTTACAAAAAATTTTAACAGAAACAAAGAAAAACGTGTTTTTTTTCGAAATTTTCGGTCTTTTTTTATTTGTTGCGCAAAAAATAAAAACCGCAGAGGTGATCAAATACCACCAAAAGAAAGCTCTATTTGTGGGAACAAAATGATAAAAAATTTGTTTGGGTATAGTGTAGCATGACCGCGCAATTGTCATTCAAATTGTGACAGCGCTGAAAGCTGAAAATTGGAATGGGCGGGAAGGTGTCTAAGTGCCTGGTATTGAAGTGGTTAATCATCAACCATGTGAGTTGCTAAATGTTGTACCTTCATTAAATGTAACCATATTGCTACACTTAGAGGCGCCTCTCTTCTCTTTTATACCCTGTAGCTCCTGCTGGATTTTGCTTTCTAATACCCTTGTGGAGGCTTCCATTTGTGGATGGACATTTTATGGTCACACAACCTATCACATTGCTATAATCTTTTTTATGGACTCTAAACTGAAGGACTCATCAATAAATGGTTGTGGAACGAATCATCTGAGTTTCCATTTTTTCTTATGGGAAAATTTGCTTTGATATACAAGTGCTTTGGATTACAAGCATGTTTCTGGAACGAATTATGCTCGCAATCCAAGGTTTTAATGTATATTAAATCCACTCCTGTGACAAACTTTGATCCGTTGTGAATGAAATAAAGATATATTGTGCACTTCCACCTCTACTGGTCACCTCAGTGCTCTCAGAACTCTCACCTTAATTTTAACTTTAGTAGGTTTAGTGGTTGATGGTACTTGTAGTTCATTCATTCACAGGAAACCTTGTATAGCCGTGCTCTTTTCAAAGAGTGACAGTGGGTGCAGGGAGAAGATCCCCCGCCCACTATCACACTGAGGAGGGGATTGGGGGATCTGGTGGCAGGAGCTGGAACATGTTACATGTGAACCCTCCTAAATACGGGTGGAACATGTAACATGTTCCAAAAGGTGAACTTAGCCTTTTAAGGATCTGCTATTGACCTCTTTGTGCCAGATTCCACAACGCACCTTCAGAGGTCTGGTGACATCCATGCATCAACACACCGGGGCTGTTTTGGTGGTGGTGGGGGGGGCTACTCAACGATCGGTGGTTGGTAGTAAATTTATGGCAAATCAGTGTATATATACACAAACGCTTTAAAATATTTGGTATCTGTTTACTTACCACAACCTCATCCTATATTTCACCAAACATTGGGTATTGTGTGTATGTGCACTATTATTAAATTGAGTGTATTTTTGCTAAAAATATAGATTGGATAAACAGTATCACAATTATCGTGTGGCATAAATTGCAACTGCCGCCATTTTATTCTACAGTGTCTCTGCTTTTAGAAACCATAGAACATTTTAGAGGGATTTTAGGCAATCTCTAGGCTTAAAATGTAAAAAACGATTCCATCAGAAAAATGGGTTAAATGCATCTAGCATAGTACCTGGCTTGTCCTTGGTATCAGTCTCTTGTCTCCCAGCAGCACTCATATTGGGAGAGGGAGAAGCACTACTATGGACCTGGCTAGGAACACACTGACTGAAGGAGAGCAGATTGAGAGGGAGAAGCAGTACTATGGACCTGGCTAGGAACACACTGACTGAAGGAGAGAGCAGATTGAGAGGGAGAAGCAGTACTATGGACCTGGCTAGGAACACACTGACTGAAGGAGAGAGCAGATTGAGAGGGAGAAGCAGTACTATGGACCTGGCTAGGAACACACTGACTGAAGGAGAGAGCAGATTGAGAGGGAGAAGCAGTACTATGGACCTGGCTAGGAACACACTGACTGAAGGAGAGAGCAGATTGAGAAGAGGGATAACTCATTACTGTGCGGCTGCTATTTCCTCACTGTCCAGTCACAGGCTTCAGGCGGGGAGGTGACCCAGCCATGTTGGTTAAAGTGTCACTAAGCCCACATCATAAAAAAGTATCAATAAATGGTGTATTACATGCTGTTCATACTCACTCAGTCGCTATGAGATTCATTTTATGTATTCTGCAAAAAACCTGGTTGATCCTGCTACTCTCTATCTCTCCCTTCTGTTCATGTCAGCTAGGGATTTTGCAGCTTTGGTGGCAACTCTGCACATGCTCATTTTTCAGTGAGTTTCTATGCTGAGCATTTTCTCCCGATCACATCTGAGGAGCCCATGTGACTATAGAATCACACATGTGGGCGTATACACAGTGGTAAATGACAGCCCACTCCCTCCTCCTCCATGCCCACTAACCAGCTAAACACAATGGGGGTGGGATATTGCATGTAGGTTGATGGAGGAATCACCTCCCTCCTTATTATAAGACACAGGCTTGAGGGGTGTGACAGTCTGACTAGCAGAAATCCACCCACACCATGTTATTGCCAAAAAAATAATAAAGATTTGACTTCAAATATATAGTTTTATGACAAAACAGTTTAATATTTATTTATTTTTACTCCAAATCTTCTACAAATTACAAAAATACAAAAAGTATTTCAAAGGCTATTTTTTTTTTTTTTATGTTAAACATGTGACCAGCAGCAGAGGACTAGATGCTCCTCCTACCACTGTTTCCCTGCAGACAGGCTGGGAGAGAGCTGGGTCATGTGACAGCTGTATATCGATTAGGAAAAAGGTACTTGGATGTTTATTTTTTTAATTTTTTTATTAAAATAATTACAGTTCCATCATCCACATACAGAAAGAAAAAGGGACAATGTAAATTAAACGGTGTATGTTTAGTATCACTTTAACGGCAATAGAGAAGTGTCTTTCCACCGACCTGGCTGTGCTGTCAGCTTGAGCTTTTTAAATCTAAGGACTCTATGGTCAGAAATACAAATCCTTTTGCAGGTAGAACAGTTTGTTTATATGTGTTTAAAAGATATTTTAAGCTGTTTGCTTGGAGTTCAGCTTTAAAATGCCTTGTGTTTCAGGCAAGCAAACCAACAATTATGATGTTTTAGAAAAAGGGCAATGCAATGTCTGAGCCAGTGTTTAGTTTGACAGACACCGTAAAAAATAAAGGCTGAAAGTACAACTAAAGACATATTTTTTTTTATAAAAATAGTAATGGCCGCAATTTTTTTTATGTGCATTCACAACCTTTTTTATTAGAAGATACATTATTTTTATACATTTCTGTGCAGTCTTGTTGGTTGTCTTGTGTGCTCCCCTAGTCAGCCGGTTTTGGTGGCAGGGCTTCAGTAGTGCTTACACATTATTTGCTTAATACCTGCAAGTTGATGGAGAGAGTACAAGTCCCATGAGCACTTGCACAATCCCGGCAAGCTGGTAACTTAAAATACTATGGGCTTACTAAACAGTGGGGACTAGACTGATGGCCACACCTCCTGTGACATCATCTCCTTCTGTTGTAATATAAGGGGACCCAGCAGATGCAGGGATGAGGAAGCCAGGATAAGGTTCTTTTGGCATCCAATGCAAAAAGGCCAAAGTGCTATCCCCCCCCCCCCCCCTTCATGAACTGTGAACTACATCAGCGGCATAGGTTGCAGGTCTTGGCCTTTTTGCACCCCCTTCCACCTAAAGCAACCATTTCTTCTGTCTACCGCTTTGGCCTGACCCTGGAGAATATAGCATATCCTTTTACAGTGGGTACTAGCCTCAATCCAAAACACCTAGTGTGATTTGGATTAATTCAGCTGCCTTGAATTAAATAACAATGGTACTAAAATTCAAAGTACTAACAATAATTTGGGGGCATGTCCAAGATGGCGCTGGGAGCGGACGTGTTTTAGTGCTGCTCCGCCGTCCGGATCTCTTATCCTGATTCACCGAAGGGCCTATCTGGTGCTCCTGGCTCTTGCAGCCCATGCCCGGCTACAGACGGGGAGGCTCTGCTTTGAAACAAATCAAAAAAAGAGAACACTCTATAAGCCGAGGGTAAGGCCGCCGCCATAACCCTTACTGCTATGGCTTCCCAGACGGAGTAGGTGTGTTAAGAGGCTGCAGCTCCTGCGGCTCCTCCAGAGCACACAGCCCTCATGGAGGCTATCAAGGCCTGTAAAACGGCCCTGACAGAAAAAATGGACCATGTCTATACTGAACTTGGGCTGATTAGGAGAGACATTGACACCTTTAGGGGTCGGGTGACTGAGGTGGAGCAGCGTGTATCTTCGACAGAAGACATACAGCGGGAACACGTGGCAGACCTCCATACTCTAAAGATCAGAGTGAAACACTTGGAATTGCGGGCTGAAGATGCCGAAAATCGGAACAGACGCAATAACATAGGCGTATTGGGACTGCCTGAGGGAGCAGAGGGCAATGATACCACTCTTTTCACTGAAAAACTGCTGTACTCTCTCCTACCACGTGCCTCAGTCTCACCCCACTTTGTGATGGAACATGCCCACCAGGTCCCCCCAGTCAGGGGGCCTCAAGGAGCACCTCCGTGCACCTTCATATTTAAACTACTGAACTTTCGTGATCGTGACCTGATCCTACGCGAGGCGAGAAATGTGGGGGAGCTGAAATATGAGAACGTTGAGCTCCTCATATTTCCGGATTACTCCATTGAAACACAACGCCTACGGAAGTCATTCAACCATGTTCGCACTCCCCTGCATGCTAAAAGCCTCAAGTATAGCATGCTATTCTCAGGCCAGACTCTGAGTTCAAGATGGGGAGCGGGTGCGCTCCTTCGCATCACCTGAGGAGGCGTCCTCCTGGCTGGATACTATTCGCATCGGATGACGGCGGTAGTTGATTGCGGTATCTTGCATTTCTATGATGCTTTCTTTTGTTGCCACTTGGCACTTTTGATGGTGACACTCTGTTTCTCCCCTGGAACTGGGACTGCTCTGGAGGGGGGACTACTTTTCTCTAACTCACTGGGCCCTCCAGGGGAACAGAACCACGCTCTCCTGCATTCGTTTGATTCTGGGTGCCCATGTGGGATTGCATACCGTGACTCTCCACCTATTGTCTCTCGATATTGAGCTCCCTGCTCATGCCCAGGGCCCACACTATCCTCAGTTGCTCCTATTGACTGTATTACATTTTGTACCCCCAGCTTGCTAGGAGTCCATGTCTGAAGCTGTGATAGTGGTGGTTCTCAAGCCTGATAAGGACCCGAAACTCTGCAAATCTCACCGCTCGATTTCCCTGATTAATGTGGATACTAAGCGGTTAGCAAAAATATTGGCCACCCACTTAAACACGGTGATCACGGCTCTGGTGCATCCGGATCAGTCTGGGTTCATGCCGGGCAGGGGTACTGATATTTACATCCGTAGGCTGTTTATCCATATGGATCTGGCCAGGGAGGGCAACACGGGAGTGATAGCGGCATTAGACGCCGAAAAGGCGTTCAACTCTGTCGAATGGCTTATCCTCTGGAAGGTGCTGGAATGTTATGGATTTGGGCCCAGGTTTATCTCCTGGATTCAACTCTTTTATATAGGGACTCGACTGCTCGAGTCCGAGTAAACGGCCTGCTGTCTACCCCCTTTGGCCTGAGTAGGAGAACCAGGCAGGGGTGCCCTCTCTCCCCGGGGCTCTTTGCCCTGGCAGTCCTAATATGTCAGGACCACAGGGTGAAAGGAATTCAAGTTGGGGTGCTTCAGGAGAAAATGCCGCTGTATGCGGGCGACACCCTGCTGTATCTGGCCGATACAGGTGTCTCCTTACAGTCTGCCTTGGAGATCATAGACCAATTTGGGAAGTATTCGGGGATCCGCACTAATTGGGACAAGTCGGTTTTTTTCCCTTCACCCCTCGGGTACTGAGATAGACACTGGGACCCGGGCTTCAGGGGGTAGAGAAGTTTAAATACCTGGGAGTAAAAGTCAGAGGATCCTTGCAGGCTTATATGGAGACAACCTTTCTCCCTTAAATGTTCAATTTAGTAAGAAATGTCAGCTATGGGAAACTATGCCACTGTTGCCGGTGGATAGGGTGAATTTACTTAAGATGATCTACCTCCCCAAATTTCTATACCTTTTCAGGAATACCCCGATCCCTATTCCCAATAATTTTTTCTGCAAATTCGATAGCATCATAACGGCTTTTGTTTGGGCAGGGAAAACCCTGAGACTGGCGAGGTGGACGCTTCAACTCCGCCTCTCTCAGGGGGGTTTGGCAATGCCTCATTTCCAGCTCTATTACTGGGCTGGTTCGTTGGTGGTTTAGTCAGCCCAAAGTCAGCCCAAACAGAACCCTGCAGTACTTTTGGAGGCGGCCATTCTGGGGTCATATGCCGCCCTGAGAAATCTGGTCTACAGAGGGCCTAGAGCTCATTTTGCAGTGACAACCCCAATGCGAACGATCATCCGGGTGGATGCATCAAGGTGAAAAAACACAAACCTTTACAACCCCTTTAATGTCTACATTTTCGAATAAAACTTACTTCTGTTAAAAACAAAAAAACAATCATTTAGTAAGCCATCCATAACTCTGCCCCCAGCTACATCACTAATCTAGTCCCAAAATACCAACCAAGCTGCTCTCTTCGGTCCTCCCTAGACCTCCTGCTCTCTTGTCACCTCCTCCCATGCTCGCCTCCAGGTTTTCTCCAGAGCTTCTCCCATCCTTTGGCACTACCTACCCCAATCTGTCCGACTGTCCCCTAATCTATCCATCTTTAGACAATCCCTGAAAACCCTTCTCTTTAAAGAAGCCTATCCTGTTTCTAACTAATACACTGTTTTACTTCCTCCATCAGCCCATCCCCCACAGCTATTACCTTTTTGTATCAATTGACCCTTCCATTTTAGATTGTAAGCTCTAATGAGCAGGGCCCTCTGATTCCTCTTGTACCAAAATGTAATGTAACTGTAATGTCTGCCTTTATTTAGTTAAGCGCTGCGCAAACTGTTGGCGCCATATAAATCCTGTATAATAATAATACAGTGTTGTCGCGCTATGATAGCAAGTGGAGGAGCAATGGTTTGGCACATTGCTGGGGAAATAGATGCAAACTAATAGAACACTTGAAGTGATTGTAAACCCTTACATATACCCACTGACATGACTAGCTTCAAGTGATGCACAGAGATGAAACAAATCTTCCCACATAAGTTGTACCTTTTTTCTACCACCCTCTCTCCTCTGGAGCCTCTTAAAGCACATGGTTTACACAGCATTTCTTAGCTTTTGAAGATGAAGGTGGGGATCTGATGTAATATGCTGCAAAGCATAAAGTGGTTAGCTGAGTGTAATCTGAGTGGAGGGAAAGGTCACCCCCCCCTCCAATCATCTTATTGGGAAACATGTATAGCTGAGGCTTCCAGTCACCTTCTGTGTGTTGGAGGGGGCGGGCAGTCTCCTAGGGTTCTGTGGTGTCAGCATATCCTGCCAGAAGTGAGTCGTGTGTAGATAGCAGAGGGAAGACAGAGCTAGCAGAGATCACACTAGCTGTTTTGGATTGAGGCTAGTACACACTGTAAAAGGATATACTTTATTCATTTTTCATTAAAAACCACTTTAACTTAAAGTTGTATTCCATTTTTTTCTCGGTTAGTTTTGGCCATAGGACTCATCAGGACAGGGGTGTAGGAGCTGGCTTGGTTTTGATGGTGCAGACTCCAGAATGGTTTAAAAACATAGTATTATTCTTCATCGCTGCCCTTTAAAGCGAAACGAAACCCATCAATTTATTGGTTTAAAAAAAAACTGTTGAATTCCTGGAATGCCGGGATTGCTTACTGTCACATTTGCTTGTGTCCTCAATTTTAAGAATCCTTTTTACCTAGGTGGATGCAGCATCGTTCTGATGCTGCACCTGTCCCCTGCTGGCTGTAAGGCTGAGAACTCGAGCGGTCAAACACTGCTGATCACTCAGTTCTCAGAACTCCGTGAGCAGAGAGCTGATGACCGTCACCGCCATCTTCTCTACCCCCTCCCCCGCTTACTGGGCTGTGGAGGGGGCGGGAGTGGATGGCTCAGACTTTCAGCAGCTCGCTAAGAGGCTGAGCCAGGTGCCGGTCCAGGGTTTCGGTGTTCCAGGTGATCTTTCCCCAGCCTGGACCGGCTCTTTGACATCAGCCGACAGCGGTCTTCAGCTGAAAATGGGCCACAGGAATGCAAAACGAACTGCATTCCTGTTATCTACAGGCGATATACAACCCAACAAGCTTTGGCTGTACTTCTCCTTTAAGGAATTTTCAGATCTTGCTCAGTAATGGTAGGACAGTAGGCATACAAATTACTGAATGATGGAATGGAAGCAACATTCTTAGTGTCCATAGTTACAGCAGGAAGCCGGAAGGAATGTGTAACATTATTATCAGGAATGTTTGTTCACATAAGTACCAAACAACTTCCATTCAATGGCATAATTGGGTGTTCAACATTAAAAACCTGAACCCACAAGGTCAAATTAAAGTGGTATTAAACCCAAAAGCAAACATTCTATTATATATTATAACATTAATTACATTGCAACTTACCAATTATTAGATGTGATGGTTGCATTAGTTTACTTTTTTAGCCTTGCTTTTATTTTCACCTGGTGATTTGTCCGTTGTTGTTTTTCAATATAACAATCTCTCCTGAAGACAAATGTAGCATGCCATTTAACACACAAAGATCAGTATGTATATACAGTTGTGCTCATAAGTTTACATACCCTGGCAGAATTTATGATTTCTTGGCTATTTTTCAGAGAATATGAATGATAACACAAAAACATTTCTTTCGCATATATTATCAATCAAATGTGTTTACTCTTTTTAAATCATAATGGCAACAGAAACTACCCAAATGACCTTGTTTAAAAGTTTACATACCCTGGTGATTTTGGCCTGATAACATGCACAAAAGTTGACATAAAAGAGTTTGAATGGCTATTAAAGGTAACCATCCTCACCTGTGATCTGTTTGCTTGTAATTAGTGTGTGTGCATAAAAGGTCAATGAGTTCCTGGACCCTTGCATCTTTCATCCAGTGCTGCACTGACGTTTCTGGGTTCGGAGTCATGGGGAAAGCAAAAGAATAGTCAAAGGATCTGCGGGAAAAGGTGGTGGAACTGTATAAAACAGGAAAGGGATATAAAAAGGATCCAAGGAAAAGGCAAATCGGCAGTGTTCAAACTCTAATAAATAAGTGGAAAATGAGGGGTTCTGTTGAAACCAAACCACGGTCAGGTAGACCAACTAAATTTTTAGCCACAACTGCCAGGAAAATTGTTTGGGATGCAAAGAAAAACCCAAGATGCACAATAAGGAGGCAATTGAAGAAAGATGGGCTGCATGGTCGAGTTGTCAGAAGAAAGCCATTACTACGCAAATGCCACAGAGTATGCCGCTTACAATACACCAAACAGCACAGAGACAAGCCTCAAACCTTCTGGCACTTGGAGTCATTGGGAGTGATGAGACCAAAATGGAGCTTTTTGGCCACAACCATAAATGCTACATTTGGAGAGGAATCAACAAGGCCTATAATAAAAGGTACACCATTCCTACTGTGAAACACGGAGGTGGATCGCTGATGTTTTGTGGATGTGTGAGCTACAAAGGCACAGGAAATTTGGTCAAAATGTATGGCAAGATGAATGCAGTATGTTATAAAAAATACTGGAGGAACATTTGCATTCATCAGCCAGGAAGCTGCGCATGGGACGTACTTGGACATTCCAACATGACAATGATGCAAAACGCAAGGCCAAGTCGACCTGTCATTGGCTACAGCAGAAAAAAGTGAAGGTTCTGGAGTGGCCATCTCAGTCTCCTGACCTCAATATCATTGAGCCACTCTGGGGAGATCTCAAACGTGCCGTTCATGCAAGACAGCCCAAGATTTTACAGGAACTGGAGGCATTTTGCCAAGAGGAATGGGCAGCTTTACCACCTGAGAAGATAAAGAGCCTCATCCACAAATACCACAAAAGTCTTCAAGCTGTTATTGATGTTTAAGGGGGCAATATACGGTATTAGGAACTGGGGTATGTAAACTTTTGATCAGGGTCATTTGGGTAGTTTCTGTTGTGATTATGATTTAAAAAGAGTAAACACATTTGATTGATAATAAATGGCTTCAGACAAACACTAACCATGAGTGAAAGAAAAGTTTTTTTGTGTTATCATTCATAATCTCTGAAAAATGGCCAAGAAATCATAAATTCTGCCAGGGTGTGTAAACTTATGAGCACATGAGCACAACTATGTGTGTATATGTGTATATACAGTGGCGCAAAAAAGTATTTAGTCAGCCACCAATTGTGCAAGTTCTCCCACTTAAAAAGATGAGAGAGGCCTATAATTGTCATCATAGGTATACCTCAACTATGAGAGACAAAATGTGGAAACAAATCCAGACAATCACATTGTCTGATTTTTGAAAGAATTTATTTGCAAATTATGGTGGAAAATAAGTATTTGGTCACCTACAAACAAGCAAGATTTCTGGCTCTCACAGACCTGTATCTTCTTCTTTAAGAGGCTCCTCTGTCCTCCACTCATTACCTGTATTAATTTCACCTGTTTGAACTTGTTATCAGTATAAAAGACACCTGTCCACAACCTCAAACAGTCACACTCCAAACTCCACTATGGTGAAGACCAAAGAGCTGTCGAAGGAAACCAGAAACAAAATTGTAGACCTGCACCAGGCTGGGAAGACTGAATCTGCAATAGGCAAGCAGCTTGGTGTGAAGAAATCAACTGTGGGAGCAATAATTAGAAAATGGAAGACATACAAGACCACTGATAATCTCCCTCGATCTGGGGCTCCACACAAGATCTCACCCCGTGGGGTCAAAATGATCACAAGAACGGTGAGCAAAAATCCCAGAACCACACGGGGGGACCTAGTGAATGACCTGCAGAGAGCTGGGACCAACGTAACAAAGGCTACCATCAGTAACACACTACGCCGCCAGGGACTCAGATCCTGCAGTGCCAGACGTGTCCCCCTGCTTAAGCCAGTACAAGTCCGGGCCCGTCTGAGGTTTGCTAGAGAGCATTTGGATGATCCAGAATAGGATTGGGAGAATGTCACATGGTCAGATGAAACCAAAGTAGAACTGTTTGGTAGAAACACAACTCGTCGTGTTTGGAGGAGAGAGAATGCTGAGTTGCAACCAAAGAACACCATACCTACTGTGAAACATGGGGGTGGCAACATCATGCTTTGGGGCTGTTTCTCTGCAAAGGGAACAGGATGACTGATCCGTGTACATGAAAGAATGAATGGGGCCATGTATCGTGAGATTTTGAGTGCAAACCTCCTCCCATCAGCAAGGGCATTGAGGATGAAACGTGGCTGGGTCTTTCAGCATGACAATGATCCCAAACACACCGCCCGGGCAATGAAGGAGTTGCTTCGTAAGAAGCATTTCAAGGTCCTGGAGTGGCCTAGCCAGTCTCCAGATCTCAACCCCATAGAAAACCTCAGGGGTGAACGGTGTCTGTGTGTTTTTTTTTATTTTTTTATTTACAATTTTTATTTTTTACAATAATAATTTTTTTATTCATTTTTGCAATATGTGTTTTTTTTTTTTTTTTTTTTTAAATCAGCCCTGTTGGGGGGCTTTGGTGAGATATCAGGGGTCTTAACATACCCCTGATATCTCCCCCTTGAGACAGAGAAAGAGACAGAGGATAGAGATTCCCCAGTCCCTTTCTCTGCAGCGTCAGCTGCACTGAGAATGAATGGAGAAGACAGCGGCTCTTCTCCATTCATAAACTGACACATCGTAATCACAGGAGATTACAATGTTTCAGTTATGTGAATGGACAGAGTCAGCTGACTCTATCCATACACAAAGGAAGGAGGAGGAGGACAGCGGACCGGAGGGGACAGCGGAGAGGCAGAGGAACTGAACGGAGGGGGACAGATAAGGAGAGGGGGACAGAGGAACGGAACGGAGGGGACAGCGGAGAGGCAGAGGAACGGAGGAACGGAACGGAGGGGGACAGATAAGGAGAGGGGGACAGAGGAACGGAACGGAGGGAGACAGAGGAGAGGGGGACAGAGGAACAGAGGGGGCATGGAGGAGGATGAGGTGACAGTCAGCGGTGATCGCTTGGGGAAGTTACAAGCACCGATCACCGCTGTATGTCACTGAAAGCCGCGGGGGGAGAAGCTTGTAACTCCCCCACACGCCGATCACCGCTGACTGTCATAGTATCGGCGGAAGCATCGGGAGCATTTGCCCGAGTACAAGTACTTGGGCAAATGCTCGGTATCGGTGCCGATACCGATACTAGTATCGGTATCGGGACAACCCTAGTGACAACCTTGTGAAGACTTACAGAAAACATTTGACCTCTGTCATTGCCATCAAAGGATATACAACAAAGTATTGAGATGAACTTTTGATATTGACCAAATACTTATTTTCCACCATAATTTGCAAATAAATTCTTTCAAAAATCAGACAATGTGATTGTCTGGATTTGTTTCCACATTTTGTCTCTCATAGTTGAGGTGTACCTATACCAAAACTATGTATGAATGTCCGAAAACCGCTGAGAGCGGCCAAAAGCCGCCGAGAGCTGCAAAAAGGCTCACAATCGGCGGGGGATCGGCGTATAACACGCACCCACGATTTTCGCCTGATTTTAAGGGGAAAAAAGTGCATGTTATACACCGATAAATACGGTATATACATATATATATATATATATATATATATATATATATATATATATATATATATATATATATATATATATATATATATATATATATACACAGTATCTCACAAGTGAGTACACCCCCTTACATTTTTGTAAATATTTTATTCTATCTTTTCATGTGACAGCACTGAAGAAATGACACTTTGCTACAATGTAAAGTAGTGAGTGTACAGCTTGTATAACAGTGTAAATTTGCTGCCCCTCGAAATAACTCAACACACAGCCATTAATGTCTAAACCACTGGCAACAAAAAGTGAGTACACCCCTAAGTGAAAATGTCCAAATTGGGCCCAATTAGCCATTTTCCCTCCCCGGTGTCATGTGACTCGTTTGTGTTACAAGGTCTTAGGTGTGAATGGGAAGCAGGTGTGTTCAATTTGGTGTTATTGCTCTCACTCTCTCATACTGGTCACTGGAACAACATGGCACCTCATGGCAAAGAACTCTCTGAGGATCTGAAAAAAAGAATTGTTGCTCTACATAAAGATGGCCAAGGCCAGTGATGGCAAACCTTGGCACCCCAGATGTTTTGGAACTACATTTCCCATGATGCTCAACTACACTGCAGAGTGCATGAGCATCATGGGAAATGTAGTTCCAAAACAGCTGGGGTGCCAAGGTTCACCATCACTGGCCTAGGCTATAAGAAGATTGCCAAGACATTGCCAACATGTACATGTGATTTTTTTTTTTTTTTTTAGTTTTTTTTTTCTTTTTAATAAATTTTGCAAAGATTTTAAACAAACTTCTTTCATGATGTTGTTATGGGGTATTGTTTGTAGAATTTTGAGGAAAATAATGAATTTAATCCATTTTGGAATAAGTCTGTAACATAACAAAGTGAAGCGCTATGAATACTTTCCGGATGCACTGTAAATCAACCCCAGCATGTCTCTTCTGCAGTAAAAGCCTTCCTGCTTGCTGTTTCTTACAGCGGAACTTCAGTTGTCTGTGACACACACCTACATACGGTTTGCAGGTCAAAAACTTTTAGTTGATCATTGGTTTATTACCCACATCCTTTAATGCATTGTGCTACAATCACAGATCAACGGTTATGTATATTTTTTGCATTTTTGCATTCATATTTCATGTGAGAAGAGTATATGGATGGTTGTTCAGGGGTGATATATGATAATTGACCAATTTTACATGTCATATGGATGCTTTTGTATTACATTCATAAACTGTTGTGCTATGCTCGTTACAGTAATGCAGCCATTATGAGCACAAACTTTCTCTGGCCTTTAGGGATTAGCATTGGTTTTGAATACTTGTAGATCATTTTAGAAAAATGAAGATTATTACCTACGTACAAGTGATTTTTTTTTTTTCTTTATAGATGTTTTTTCTTTATTAAAGGGTAACTCCACTTTTGTGGGGAACAAAAATAGCAAATAAAGAAAAAAATAATTCAGCGCATATAATTGCGACACTAATCATATTGTAATTGAATGTTATAAAAATATTACCTTTTCTTTTCAATCTGCAGTCAACGTAATTTTCTGAGAATACATTGCAATATGGCTGCCTGGAGTTGTTCTGTACACTGGTCATCATCAACCCTGTCCTCAAGGCCACTAACAGGCCAGGTTTGCAAGATAACTGAAATGCATCACAGGTGATATAATTTGCTGCTCAGTGATTGCAGTATTCTAGTCTGCATCTCCCCAAGGTAATACATAAAACCTGGCCTGTTAGTGGGCCCTGAGGACAGGGTTGATGACCACTGCTGTACACTAAATGTGTACTGACCACTCCCCAGAAACATCATTTCCTGCTTGTGTGATTGGCGCACCAATTTTTCCAGAAGTATGTCTAAGATACAAATCAGATTTCAGGCATCCCCTGTAACAAAAATGTCATATTTTTTAAAAAGATGCTTTCAATAGGAGCACGTCTAAAGGGATGCAGGCCCAGCAGATTTCCTCATTAGTGCCCTTCAGCTCCACACCTGACAGTTAATTATGAAACCCTTCCCATTATACCCCTTTCACACTGGGGCGGGGGCGGCGTCGGCGGTCAAACTGCGCTATTTTTAGCGCCGCTTTACCGTCGTTTTAGCGGCGGTATTCGGCCGCTAGCGGGGAGGTTTTAACCCCCGCTAGCAGCTGAAAAAGGGTTAAAACCGCCCACAAAGCGCCGCTGCATCAGCGTTATGCCGGCGGTATAGCCATGCTGCCTTATTGATTTCAATAGGCAGGAGCAGTGAAGGAGCGGTCTCCAAAGATGCTGCTAGCAGGACTTTTTTTAGCGTCCTGCCAGCGCACCGCTCCAGTGTGAAAGCCCTCGGGGCTTTCACGTTGGAGAGACAGGAGCGGCTGTTTCAGGGCGCTTTGCAGGCGCTATTTTTAGCGCGGTAGCGCCTGCAAAGCACCCCAGTGTGAAAGGGGTCTTACACTCACTCGGAACAGAGGCACAGACAAACACACAGGGATTTCTTCAGAATAACAAAAGGTAGGAATGTGCAACAAAGGTTGTTATCCTTGCAGTGTACAGAGATCACCCAGAGGGGAATGTTTTTTTCTTAACAAAAGTGAAGTTGCGCTTTAAGGATAAAGCACTATTTAGTGTGTTTTTTTTTTTTTTTTTCATATGTGGTTGAGTAGAGGAGAGAGCTGGAGAAATCGCCTAAAAGGGTAAATGGCTGGAAAATCTAGGAGGACTCCAGTTTGTGTCTGGTTGTGGAAGGAGCCATAACCTCAACAGAGGACCACCAGGGGAATCCCTCAGTGTACTGTATGTCTATTTAAAGGGGACACAAGCCTGTTTTGACCTTACTTAATTGGTAAGATCAAGGATCCCAGGCGAGAACACAACTGGTAAATGCGCGGGCACCAAGGTGGCACGGGAGTTCTTGAAGTAATTTACAGATGAAAATAAACTGGAAGCACAAGAGACTTTATTTTTATTAAATTTGTTTTTTATATTGAGGCATATTTAAGTGGTGTTCCCATTATAAAAAAAAAATTAAAAGTCAGCCACTACAAATGCTGCAGCTGCTGACTTTTAATAATCGGACACTTACCTGTCCCAGGGTCCAGCGATGCGGGGGATCGAAGCCCCGCTCGTCTCCCCCTCCGTTCGGTGGCGCCGGCATTGTAACTGTGGGCGCCCGGCTGTGGCTTCGCAGCTGGGCACCCACTGCGCATGCGTGAGCGGCGCCGCGATTGGCCGCGCAATCATCTGGGACCTGTCACGTGTCCCACATGATTGACAAGAGGGAGGGGGCAGAGCTGAGCCCTTCCTGCGCCGAGGGGAAGTGACATCAGGAGCCCAGGCACTGAAGGAGGCAGACTACGAGGGACCCCCTAGCATCAGGCATTTAGAGGTGAGTAAAAAAAAACCTTTTTTCCAAATGTTTTTTAATTTTTTTTAGGCACATTCATGATTTTTTATTTTTTTTGGGTGGAACACCACTTTAAGTGGATATTGACCGTGTAAAATTAGCGCTACATAACTTCTTAGAAATTATTTTCACTTCTAGGCTATAAATAGAATAGGTTTTTGTTTTTAGCTTTAATGTACATTGATAACACTATGTAGCTGATTACATTTGCAAAAAAAAAAAAATCATTGAAGGCGCAGTCATTCTTCATACCTCATCCCTCGCACTAATCGAACGGCGTGCCGATAACATTAGTGTGGACACCAGAGGGCAGACAGATGGGGGAGTCTTATCGGTCTCCTCAGTCACTGCCGGCCGGACGATAATCCACTTTATCTAAATCTCAGTGCTGTAAACTTCCCTAATCTATAACACGCTGAATGCAGCAATAAGATTACATTTCTACACGTGTGTGTCGTGCCCCTCTCAATTACTGCTATTTATAGTCTGTTTTTCTAAAGCAATAAATAAAAAGTACTTAAGAGGATGCGGCCATTCTCGGCGGTTTCCATGACAGCACTTTATACGGGATCTGGATTCTTTGTTTAGTTGCTGAAGAGTCTTTGTATTTTCTTGTGTGTCGGCTCTGTTCATAAAAGTAACCCGTCTACTGGAATCTGTACCGGAGGAGAGTCGTCTGTTGGACAGAGAAGAGGGTTTAGAGGAGATTCAAAACACTGTAGCGTTGTACAGACATTGGGTGGTTAGTGGAGTCTCAAGACTCGTGTTGTGTTTTTGTTTTTTGTTTTTCACAGTAAAAAATGAGCAAAAAGAAGAAAGGTTTACAATATTGCAGTTGAAACATTGGGATATAGGCCTACATATGGTTGCAAAATACAAACTCATTGCTAGACGTGCACAAAAAAAAAAAAAATGTATTTGTTTCTTTACGTTTCCGTTGATTCGTAATTTCGTAAGACGCAAGTTTTCATATTCGGACTCGTTCGTATTTTCGTAATAGATCTATTTTCGTTGAAACAAACGGTTTTCGTTGATAAAAAATGATTCGTAATTCTGTTAGTCTAACGATTCGTAATTTCGTAAGACGCATAATTAAGGCCGGTTTCACACTGGGGCGGTGGGCTACCGTCGTTTTAGCGGTGCTATACGCCCGATAGCGGGGCGGTTTTACCCCCTGCTAGTGGCCCGAAAAAGGGTTAAAACCGCCCGTGCTATGCCGGCGGTATTGCCACGCTGCCCCATTGATTTGAATGGGCGGGAGCGGTGAAGGAGTGGTGTATACACCGCTCCTTCACAACTCCAAAGATGCTGCTAGCAGGACTTTTTTCAGCGTCCTGCCAGAGCACCGCTCCAGTGTGAAAGCCCTCGGGTTCACATTGGAGAGACAGGAGTGGCTGTTTCAGGGAGCTTTGCAGGCGCTATTTTTAACGTAATAACACCTGCAAAATGACCCATTGTGAAAGTGGTCTAAAGCGTAACTCCACTTTTTTTTTTGAGAAAACAACATTCCCCTCTGCGTGATCTCTGTACATTGCAAGGATTATAACAACCTTTTTTGCAGATTCCTACCTTTTGTTGTTCTGAAAAAAATCCATGTGTTTTTCTCTGTGCTCAGTGGGTCTAATGCGATTGGTTTCATAATAAACTGTCAGGTGTGCAGCTGCAGGGCACTAATAAGGAAATCTGCTGGGCCTGTATCCCTTTAGAGGTGCCCCTATTGAGAGTATCTCTCCAAAAATTACATTTTTTGTTGCAGGGGATGCCTGAAATCTGACTTGTATCCTAGGCAGACTTCTGGGAAAATTGGTGAGCCAATCACACAAGCAGGAAATGATGTTTCTGGGGGAGTGGCCAGTACATACTCTGTGTA
This sequence comes from Lithobates septentrionalis, assembly GCA_037952835.1. Taxonomy (NCBI): domain Eukaryota; kingdom Metazoa; phylum Chordata; class Amphibia; order Anura; family Ranidae; genus Lithobates; species Lithobates septentrionalis. The sequence goes on along the minus strand of JBBDGP010002659.1, from coordinate 774,572 downwards.
CAGAACAACTCCAGGTAGCCATATTGCATTCTCAGAAAATTACAGTGGTTGCAGATTGAAAAGGAAAGGTCATTTTTAATAACATTCAATTACAATATGATTAGTGTCGCAATTATATGTGCTATATTATTATATATATTATATATATATATTTTCTTTATTTGCCATTTTTTTTTCCTACGAAAGTGGAGTTACCCTTTAAGGTTTGACCTCATATTATATGGTTTTAGTAAATCTGAAGGAAAAAATCTACAGAAAATTGTATAGTGTGTATCCAGCTTTAGGCTAGCCACACACAGATCGAAATTTGGCTGGTTCAGCAGGAACCAGCCAAATTTCGATCTATCTTTGGGAAGGCTGATTGTACTATCGATCAACTTCAGTACAACCAGCCTGTTTTTTTTGTGGCCAGTGGTTAAAGCCGCCAGCAGTATTGACGGCGGAGAAACCGCCCGCTGTCGGAATACAATAGCGCAATGGGAGAGATTCACAATCAGTCAGTGTTGATGGGGGAATTGAGCAATTTTCTCTCCTTCAACCCATTGTTGAAGGAAAGAAAATTGCATAATCTATGGTTTGCTTTAGAGTAGAGTTGCACGATTAATCGTTAATCGTTATCGCAATTTTTTTTCCCTGTTGCGATCTTGACAAAGTATTTCCCGATTCCTTCTATGCAGAGAATTCTCTCTGCTCTGCTAAAGTTGACAGCTGTCAAAAGAAGGGAAAAAAACAAACAAAAACAGGCAGCCTGCCAAGAATCACAACATTCTTTAGTAGTGGAAACTTAAGTATAAACATTGTAACATTTGTCCTTTAGATCAAAGGAATACACTTTGGTGTGTAAATGAGGGAAGTTTAACCACTTAAACATTAAACCTTTTTCTGACATTTGTTGGTTTCAAGTTAAAATCATTTTTTTTTCATAGAAAATTACTTAGAACCCCCAAACATTATATATATTGTTTTAGTAGAGAATGCAATTTTTTGGGGAAAAAATTACACTTTAATGAATTAAAAAAAAAAAAAACTAACCAGTAAAGTTAGCCCAATTTTTTGTATAATGTGAAAGATTTTATGCAGCGAGAATTGTGAGAGAATTGTGATTTTTTTTTTTTTTCTAAGCAAAAAAAATCATGATTCTCATTTTGGCCAGAATTGTGCATCTCTACTTTAGAGGAGTCATACGACTCAGATATTTTCCTGTAGTATATAAATGTTCCCTTCTAAAATACAATTCATGCCTCCATGCTGCCAAACAAGCATACTTTGTCTCTCTTTTTAATTCCTTGTCATCCAGTCCCCGTCGGCTCTTCTCAACCTTTAACTCTCTGCTTCGTCCCCCACCCCCTCTACCCACCAACTCACTCACTGCCCAAGAGATTGCCAATCACTTCAAAGACAAGATTGATGCAATTCGTGAGGATACCTCCACTGTGCGTACATCTTCCCCACCCAACATACCTTGCCTAACAGCACATTCAACGCTCTCCTCTTTTGAATTGGCTACTACTGAAGAGGTTACCAAACTTTTCTCAGATGCCCACTTAACCAATTGTCCCTTGGATCCTGTTCCCTCACAACTACTACGGTCACCCTCTTCTTCTATCCTATGCTCCCTCACCCACATCTTCAATCTCTCCCTCTCTAGTGGCACCTTCCCCTCCCCTCTAAAACATGCACAGATCACTCCCATTCTTAAAAAGCCTGTACAGGACCCTACCGACCTGAACAACTTAAGACCCATCTCATTGCTCCCATTCACCTCTAAACTTCTAGAACGCTTAGTCTACAACCGTCTTAGCTCCTACCTCAGTGAAAATAACCTTCTTGACCCTTTACAGTCTGGCTTTCGCTCACAGCACTCCACAGAAACTACCTTACTAAAACTCAGTAACGATTTACTAACTGCTAAAACCAGCAGCCAGTACTCCATACTCCTACTACTTGACCTCTCTTTGGCCTTTGATACTGTTGACCACCCGCTCCTTCTCAATAAACTACATTCCCTTGGCCTCCAAGATTCTGCTCTATCTCTGCCTATTTATCACAGCCCTGCTTCAGTGTCACCTACAACTCTGTCTCCTCCTCTCCATTGCCCCTTTCTGTGGGGGTCCCCCAAGGCTCTGTTCTTGGACCCCTTCTCTTCTCCATCTACACCTCCTCCCTTGGTCACTTGATAACCGCCCACAGCTTCCAATACCACTTATACACTGATGACACCCAAATCTATCTGTCTACTCCGTGCCCCCCTCCACGACTTTTCCATCAAACTCAACAATGCAACCATCAGTCCCTCCCCTCACGCCAGGGTACTCGGTGTAATCCTAGACTCTGACTTGTCATTTCAGCCTCAAATCCAATCGTTGTCAAAAGTTTGTAGAATTCACCTTCGTAACATCTCCAAAAATTGCCCCTTTTTAACAAAGGAAACTACCAAGCTCCTCATTCACTCCCTTGTTATCTCTCGCCTTGACTATTGCAACTCCCTTCTCATTGGCCTGCCTCTCCATAGGCTATCCCTTCTTCAGTCTATCATGAATGCTGCTGCCAGACTTATCCACCTTACCAACCGCTCAGTGTCTGCCAACCCTCTCCTCCAATCCCTACACTGGCTTCAAATCACCCAGCGAATTAAATTCAAAATACTAACCACAACATACAAAGCCAATCACAACTCTGCCCCGAGCTACATCATCAATCTTGTCTCCAAATATCACCCAAATCGTCCTCTCCGCTCTTCTCAAGACCTCCTACTCTCAAGCTCTCTCATCTCCTCCTCCCATGCTCGTCTCCAGGATTTCTCCAGAGCCTCTCCCATCCTCTGGAACTCACTACCTCCATCTATCCGGCTATCCCCTACTCTTGCTACCTTCAGGCGATCCCTGAAAACTCATCTCTTCAGGAAAGCCTATCACGTCTCTAACTAATCTTTTACCACTTCAATCAGCTCATTCCCCACACTTACAACCTTTTGTACCACCTGCCCCACCCTATTAGATTGTAAGCTCTTCTGAGCAGGGCCCTCTTAATCCTCTTGTATTTTATTGTATTATAACTGTATTGTCTCCCTTTTATATTGTAAAGCGCTGCGTAAACTGTTGGCGCTATATTAATCCGTTATAATAATAATAAGTAGTACAGAGACAGGCTTACTTTGAAGCATCACAAAGCTCTAAAATTCTACTAATAAGCATATATTTTCCTACTCTGTTTTAGTTGTCCTTTAACAATGGTGATTACACTCTATCGTACAGATCTGTGTAAATAGGCATACCTTTCCCTCCATGTATCTAAATCAGTGGTTCTCCACTCCTGACCTCAGGACCCACTAACAGGCCAGGTTTGCAAGATAACTGAAATACATCACAGGTGAGATCATTTGCTGCTCAGTGATTGCAGTATTCTAGTCTGCATTTCCCCAAGGTAATACTTAAAATCTGGCCTGTTAGTGGGTCCTGAGGACAGGCTTTGAGAACCACTGATCTAAAACATTTATCTAAAACTTTTTTTTTTTATTTTTTTTTTTACTTTTGGATTGTGTGAGGTTAGTGCACAGGTTTTCATTGTCATGTTTTCACTTGCCCTTGGTGACCATTGTCTTTGGCATCGAAGGTGGTGGGAAATCCAAAAATTGGAACAGGAGGTAAGAGGAAATCTTCTATTGGGAACACCTAATCCATTGACTAATTTCCACTCACTGCTTAGACATTTCCTCTCACTTCCTGTTGGGTCTTTGGAACAGGAAATTGAGTAAAATCTAACCAAAGACAACCATCCAAAAAAAAAACCTAGCAGGGATTTTACCAGTTCCTTTCTTTATCCAAAACGAAGACAGAAAGTTTTGACTTTAGCTTTATTAAAAAAGATATGTGTATGAGGAATCCAGTTTACTGATCTATTTTCCGATACACCACCTGGGCTCAGCCTTCACTTTAGTTTCATGGTCTGTTCCTTATGTTGTTCGTATTGTTCAGTGTCCGTTGGGGTCTACACAGTTTCAGCAGTGTGGCTCTCTAGTACTGCAAATCAATACTTCGTAAAGCAGACCATTTGTTGGCCAGTGTGTACATTGCAGGGCTGGACAGATCCCAGGAGCCAATTAGGCAGCCAATGTGCCTAAACAATTACAGCTGCTGACTTTTTTTTTTTCCTTTCAATATCAAGTGCATGCTGTCTGACTCCAGAGCGGAACACTAGTTTAGTTGAAGATACAGCAAAAATGCTTGAGAAACATTGCAAAGATTTTAGCAGATGTTTCTGTTTTGCAGATAATAGGATAACCCATGCTAGTATACATTGCCTTGAAAAAGTATTCATACCCCTTGAAATTTTCCACATTTTGTCATGTTACAACCAAAAACGTAAATGTATTTTATTGGGATTTTATGTGATAGACCAACACAAAGTGGCACATAATTGTGGAAGGAAAATGATAAATGGTTTTCAGAATTTATTTTTCAAATAGGTGAAAAGTGTGGTATGCATTTATATTCAGCCCCCCTGAGTCAGTACTTTGTAGAACCACCTTTCACTGCAATTACAGCTGCAAGTCTTTTTGGGGATGTCTCTACC